>QRFB01001020.1:8418-64649 GCA_008931105.1 Oenanthe javanica
AAAATAAGTTTTAGAAATTATTTGAAGATCTTCATCAAAGGAAGAATTCTTGGTGGATACAGGTAGAGTACTTCACACTCTGAGAAGTAGCTGCTAGGATCTCTTGTTCACACACTTGGATCGCTTTAAAGGTAAGGTTCGATTCCATCTCGGTTTTATATGATTATATGCGATCATATATATGGGTTTACGGTAAAAATTGTAATATCTCGCTTCCGTACCTCCGTAAATTCCTTCAAAAGGCTCTTACATCATAGTGGTTTTATCAAACCTTATTTCTACTTAGTTCCTACTAAATATAAGAACTCATAGTTGAATTCTTTAAACATAATAAACCTTCAGGTTTGAGGCATGCCAAGTCCGTGGCACCTCAATATCTTCTAGGGTTTCAAGGATATATGATCATCCTCCCTTAATTCGTTTTATCTTGTACGACCCTTCCTAGTTGGGGGCTAACTTGCCTTTGGGGCCTACTCTGGAAGCTTCATCTTTTCTGAGGACCAAGTCCTCTTGTCTGAAAAACCTTTCTTTGACCCTTAGGTTGTAGTAGAAAGACGACTTCTTTTGATATTCAATGATTTTTGCATGAGCTTTGTCCATCACTTCATCTATCAAGTCTAATGCAAACTTCATTTCTTCTTCATTTTCCTCGGGCTCAAAGGCCTTGATCCTTGGGGATACATGTGATATTTCAAATGAGACCACTGCCTCAGCTCCATAAGCCAGGAAGAATGGAGTTGCATCAGTAGTGACTCTATGAGTGGTTCTGTAAGCCCAGAGTATTGGTAAAAGTTCGTCCACCCATGTGTTAGCAGAACGCTCGATCATTTTCTTGAGACCATCTAGGATGATTCGATTAGCTACCTAAGCCTTCCCATTTGCCTAAGGATGTGCAACAGAAGTGAAGCGTAGAATGATGTCATTATCATTGTAATATCCCTTAAATTCCTCGTTATTGAATTGTGTGCCATTGTCCGTCACCAGGATTCGTGGTATTCTATACCTACATATGATGTTTTCCCAGAAGAATTGAGCTACTTGTTTTGTGGTAATCTTGGCTAGTGGCTTTGCCTCAATCCATTTAGTGAAGTAATCAATTACAACGATCAGGAACTTTCTTTGTCCGCTAGCCATTGGAAAGGGTCCAAGAATGTCCATTCCCCACATTGCAAAGGGGATGGGTGAATTGATGGACGTCAACATCTCAGGAGGTTGTCTGACGACTGGCGCATACCTTTGGCACCTGTCACACCTTCTCATGTACTCCTTCGAATCTTTTAATAAGTCAGGCCAGTAAAAGCCTAGACTGGTGATCTTGTGAGTCAAAGCTCTGCCCCCCAAGTATTGGCCACAAATCCCTTCATGTACTTCTTTTAAAACTTCTCTTGCGTATGCTTTTCTTGAATTTCTTGAAATCCCCGCAGTGGTGGGTCCTCCAAAAATCATATTAATAACTGGTCCTCTAGGCTGGGGATTTCTATCCCGACCATCGTTATTTTTTCTGTTATCATCGCGCCTCTCATGGCTTTCATCTTTAGTGTACTTAGAAAGTTTTCCTCTTCTGATAAGGAATTCGATTTCATCCTTCAATTGTCTGCAGTCATCCGTGTCATGCCCGGTATCCCTATGAAATTGGCAAAATGCGTTTTTGTTCTTCTTCTCAGGATCAGATGTCTGAGGTTTAAGCCATCTCAGGTTTCGATCTCTTTCGATATCCATCAGGATTTGACTTCGAGACGTGTTCAGCCTTGCGTATTCGGCAAACTTTTGCCCCAAATTATTTTTCTTAGGGGGGGATTCTGAATCCTTCTCCATCTTGGAGTACTTGTCATGTGCGTCATATTCTTGATCACTCTTTCTCTTCTTGTTATTATTCCCATGTGTCGCCACTGATATAGTGGTTTTCTTCATGCTTTTTTCGCCTTTATGTATTTCCCTACTCTGTCTTGGAGAAGAAGCATGTTCTCAGGAGGATGTTTAGCCAGAGATCTTTTGAAATAAGGATCAGTCATTCCCTGTTGTAAGGCTATCATAACCACTTTCTCGTCCAAGTCCGGGACTTTCAAGGCTTCCTTGGTGAAGCGGTTCAGATAGTCCCTTAAAGATTTGTTCTTTCCCTGCTCCAGATTCATGAGAGAAGCTGAACTTTTTTCGTGCACTCTTCCGCTTATAAACTGGCTTATGAAGGCCTTACTGAGCTCTTTGAATGATCCAATGGAGTTGGGGGTAACTGGCTATACCAACGTTGCGCCATGCCCCCCAGGGTTTGGGGAAACGCCCTACACTTCACAGCATCATTGATAGGTTGTAGTAGCAATGCATTCGAGAAGGTTCTCACGTGATTGGCTGGATCGCCNCCTGCTCCATCATAAACTTTGATGGTGGGCATCTTGAACTTACTTGAGATGTGAGCGTTCATGATGGTTTTGGTGAAGGGTGGCGTCAGATCATCAGGATCTCCGAGTGGCAATAATTCAGTGGGGTCAGCCCTTGCAATTTCTGTTCTTTTCCCTCGAGGGGTTCCATCCAGTTCTATGACATCGAGGGCTTCATACCTCGGGGCTGGCCTTCTATCCTGCCGATCTAGGCTTTTCTTTAGCTCTTTGAGTTCAGCCTCGTAGGAAGCAATTTTCTGTTCTAGTATTCTACGGGACTGTGAACGCCGGCTTCCTACGGGTTCCTTACCAGGCCTTCTCCTCTTAGGATTAATATCGGTATCTTCTGAGCTTCCTTCATCGGTTGAGTATGGTCCTGAGAAGTCACGGACCTCTACTCTACGCCCATAGTTTTGTGGTTCCAACCCTCTGATGTAAGGAGGGGGATAGGCTTGGGAGAGTCCAAGTCTAGGTTGGGCAACAGTGCTACTAGGGATAACAATAGTGAAAATTTGCGCTTTAGGAGGAGCAGTAGCCATAAAAGGAGTTTGAGTTACCTAGGATAGAGGGTTGGATCCATAGATGGTTTCCTCTGGATTAGTGGAGTGGACGATCTCACTAAATGGGCCAAGCCTTTGAATACTAGGACCTTGAGTTCCAGCAGGAATAGTGGTGGTAACGTGGACCTCGGTAGTTTGAGTCTCATCAGGATGGATGATAGCAGTCGGATCACCTGTGGTAGGGACGATGTCTCCGTCAGTTCGTCGTGTTCTTGCCATGGTTGATGTCTTCTTCCCACAGACGGCGCCAAATGTTATGGATTAAATACTAGGGTGTAGTTAATGCGATGCGTGTCGGAGCTTAACGAGCTTTAATGGCTGAGCTTGTGTTTCGTAGCTTAATATTGCCCTCACAAGATGCCTACATATCTCAAGCGTATTGAGAATCAACCCAAAACGTAGTTATAATAATGAGGGGTTAGGCTCTTTATATATATGTAGAGAGCCTAAGAATTAGAGTAGGTTTAGGAACTTTCGTGGGCAGGCCACCTCCTGGAAGGATTCTGGATCCTTCCTGTGATAGAAATAGTTTCCGAGCAGGAATATGTTTCCTTGTTGATTGAGGTGTCTTGGGAGTTACTCCTTGGAGTAGTTTCCTTGTAGTTGAACATAATTAATTAGCTGTATATTTAGCTAATTAATTAATTACGAATTTATTTACTAATTAGGGTTTCAAACCTCAATAAATGGGTCTCCCTTTTGGACCAGACTAGGTCCAATTAATGCCACATTAATTGTGTCTTTAGGGCTTACTTTCGGCTCATATCATCATTAATGAGATATAAATATTGGTTGTTATTTTAAATGAATTAAAGAGTTTGAGCAGGGAAGAAACTGAATTCTGTAAATAAGAGGTAGTTGGGTCTTGATATATCATGTAATATATTTATATTAATTATTTTTCTAAAATAAATAATATGTATGTTTTTTTTTTGGAAAGTATTTTAGTTTTTTTTAGAAAGTGTTAGCCAACCATATCAAATCAATAATAAAACCATGTCTCATTAATGAGATATAATCAATTGGTTGTTATTTTAAATGAATTAAAGAGTTTGAATAGTGAAGAAACTGAATTCTATAAATAAGAGTTAGTTGAGTCTCGACATGTCACATAATATATTTATATTAATTATTTTTCTAAAATAAATAATATGCATGTTTTTTTTTTGGAAAGGATTTTAATTTTTTTTAGAAAGTGTTAACCAATCATACCAAACTAACAATAAAAGCTTATAATAGTATAGTATAGATATAGATGAGTTCGTTTCCTATGTACTATGTAGTATGCATAAGTTTTTATTCTTTCAGACTCCCTTAAATTTGAATGCAGGCATGAGGCACCACCATTCCTGAGGCATAATTCAAAGAATAGCGGACTCTTGCATAATAAGCTGGTTTAACTTTCAGGCTTCAGAAAGGTAAATTCAATTAAAGATCATTTTCAGTAATATTTTATTATTTTATATTTTTTTACAATAATAAAATAAATTAATAATAATAAAAAGATTATAATATGATAGAAAATAGGAATTAGAATTATATTATAATAATTGACTTCTAGTATGGGTCCGATTTGAATAGCGAATTATACTAGGTTTAGAAGTTAGGATTTTTAAAACTCTATACATGTGGATTAAGATCTCATTCTTTGATATTTTATTCCAGCTACCAATAGTAAACATTTGTAAATGTCTCTCGATATAAATCTTTGTTCTTTTTTTTTGCTAAGCTAAATCTTTGTTCTTTCTTCATCTTTATTATTGAAATTCATATGATTTTTCATACACAATTCGTTAGTTGAAATCCGTTGATTCTGGACTTTCGAAAAACTCTTTCGATTCCCTACAACTTTCATTCATGGTAATTTCTAAAATTATGTTTCGACTATTCTCAAAATCATAAAACATATTCAAATCTCGTTTCTCTAGTTGGCAAATTCAATCAACAGACATTTTATTTGATTCTTGATTCTTTATGAGTCTGTTTTTTATGAGTCATACCTTGTTGGAAAGATCTTTTCGTTCTCTGCGACTTTCGTGTTTTATGTTTGTCGAAAAAATATTGTTTAGTGCGACAAAAAAGTAAAATACAGATCTAATCAGATATGGAATTACGAAAACGTTCGAAGTTTGTGATGCAGTGTTTTTGGTTAGGTGTAAAGGATTAAATATGTGTTTAAGGATGACGCATATTCTTATTGTATTTCAGAGGTGTTACATGCGTTGTATGATTTTTAGTGTCCACTTCAAGATAAGTACCTTTGGACTAGCTATTATTTTCGAAAATGATTTTGATATTGTGAGCTTTGAATTTCGTATAAGATATAAGAATATTGTTTTCGAACTGTATAAGATATAAGATATGAGAATTTTTGAAACTCAATCTCTATATTTCAAACCTGTTTGTAATTTATATTTTAGTTCCGGAACTAGTCTTAGATACCATTATTAAGCGCACAAGTGTGCATTATTAATTACCTGATAAAGGCGCATGAATATTGAATTTTAGATTCCGTCCACGGGAAAGCATAGTAAAGAATAAGAATAAGAATAAAAATAAGATGTTGGTCAGTGACAAAGTATGACCGTAGAGTAAGATGGTAAAATTTTGTAAGATTATCGTTCTATATATTTTGAATAAAAGATTTTTGAAATTATAAAACCGTGGATTATATTGTTTTCAAAACTTATATTGTTTTTTGAAGGAAAATTGTTTTTATTAAAAAACCCACTGATTTTTTAGAATATTTGTAAGTCAATTGGTTACTTGCTAGATTGTGTAACAAATTCTTACAATTTTGAAATTTGATGTAAGATTACGTTGAAAGCATTGAATTTCAAGGATCTTGTGAATGGATTAGATTGCCGCTTGACATTCAAGATAATTGTAATTTAGATTTAGTCGATTGTTGATTTATAGAATTGTATTTGATGCTTGGAGTTGAGTGTATAGAGTTTTTGCATCACTTCCACTTCCACTTGTATTTGTCATTGTTAGTTTCAAATTTTGTAAGATAATAATCCGAAAAGGTGCAGACTGTTACATTATCACTTACTAGTGATTTTTACAAGATAAATATATATTCCACAAACCAATTTATCAGATGTTCAGAACTAATAAAATGATTTACCACAAAAGAAAAAACAAAGTAAATAACCCATCTTCTTCATAGTGCATAGTTGCTAATAAGCGGGCCAAGCAACATTTTGATTATTGTTTTCTTTAATAATCTTGATATTTTTATACATTCCTGCACGTCCTTGTCACAAGCAATTACAATCCAATCACCCTCGTCATCTTGATACTTTAGGCTGAAACTTTTCTCATCCAAATGCAGCCTCTCAATCACACTATTATTCAGTTCTGCAATTCCTGATGAACTAGGTAGTTCAAACCTTACGTTGTGATTGTTGCCAGTGACCTTTACTGTCATCGTATTAATTTCCTGACTTGCATGAGTGGCAAGTCTTATCGGCGAAGTAGGCATGCCGGAAGAATTTCTTTTCCCCCCCGATTCACTACTAATTCTTTTACTCTTGCCAGGTTCCCACCATTCAATTTTATGATCTCTACATCTGCGCTTGAATGTCGATACACTAACTAAAACAATGAAAATTTCAAATAAGATACAAAATCATACTTGTGTAATAAAATTTCAACATTTATTTAATGTTTTAGGAATAAAGTAAGCTGCAAGATTAAGTACAAGAATATGGTAGACTAAAACATACCACCGAAGCTCTCCGCTGCATCTTTTAGTGGTCTTCCAAAATGCATCTTGATATTCTCCGCGGTAAAAGGTATTTTAGATTTCTTCAATCGTTTAGATGCAGGAATGACATCGTATTTAACATCTTCATCAGATGGCACTTCTACGAAGTTATCCACTATAAAGCCACCAGCAAAAAAGGAAATTTAGCTCCCATATTAATCGAGTGCAAATAAGGTATATATTATATGCACCTTTTTCAATTTAGTACAGTATCCATGTTTCTAGTTTATTTCTTACAAATATGGTTATTTACCTCTCATGGAAGCCACATGATACCCAAAATGAATCTTTCTTGTATTATAAGGGTTATTTTATAGTTAAAGTATAAAAAAATTAAGCTATTAGGATATAAAGGGAAGAAATTTGTTTTAGTTAAATGAGTATAAGGGTAATGTTAAACCATCTCCGACTGAACTCTATATTTGTACTTTTACACCATTTTGATATAAAAAAATTCTCCAAACAAATTCTAAAACTTACACCATTTTGTTGTCACACCAAAAATTATACCAAATTTGGTGTAACTTATAAAGTTTTTATAAATATCAACATTATCCTTAAATTACTTTGACTAAAATAAATCTATTAATCTTGTATCCTAACAATTTTATTGTTTTTGTACTTTAGTAATAAAATAATTTTTACAGTACAAGAAATATTCTTTTTGGTGTAAAATTTAGTATAAATATGTTGGAGTGAATTTTAAAGATAGTATAACTTTTACATTATTTTGGTGTAATTTTCATACTAAAATAGTGTAATCGGTTGGAGATGTTCTTAGGATTTATAAAAATTCTAAAAATTACATCAAATTTTGGTGTTGAACTAAATTTAGTGTAACTTTTAGAGTTTGGTTGTATAAGAATTTTACACCAAAATGGTGTAAAAGAGTAAATTTAAATTTTGGTTGGAGATGGTCTTATACAGGACATAACCAGCATCTTCAATAGTTGCTTCTTCTACCGGTTCACTTACTATGAAGCCACAAAGAAACAAAATTCAGCTCCCATTCTAGTCAAGTGGGAAAAAAGTATATATTATGCACATTTGTTTATATAAGAAAGTACAATATCCATGTTTCTAGTTTATTTCTTAAAGCAAATAGTTAAGTTACCTCCCTCAGCAGCCACGGTATTCCCCTTAATTTCCAAGCATTTTTTAGATTTCCCNAGGTATTCCCCTTAATTTCCCAGCATTTTTTAGATTTCCCGGGTTGGGAAGCTTCAATCGGTATCCTTTGTGTAGTACCATTTTCAAACAATTCCAAAGTGTGAGTATACCTGAAGCCTTCACGATGAGGAAGAGAGTTATCGTGTTGACCAATTTTGAAAGAAGATATGACTTTGACTGATAACACTTGTCCCAATTGTTCTCCTGAAGCAAGCTTCCAATTAGGAAGATTTTCCTTTATTAGTTCCCATATAGAATTCAACAAGGATTGGGGATAAAAATTATCCATTTCCTGAGCAGGCAGAAAGAACAGGAGTGCATATTTTTTATGAAGTGGGGAAGTGTAATCCAAGTATATTATAAAACAAGAAAATGACCGACAGTTTCGTGCATAATGTGCCAAGGGGTATTCAGTAATGCTTAGTGCTGTTACATCCATGCAAAAAAAGGCTTCTTTACTCCATGAGGTGCCAAGTGGGCCTTCATCATATCCACTTTGTATGTGAAAACAAGCATCTTTGAGCTGACACCANCTTCTTGACTCCATGAGGTGCCAAGTGGGCCTTCATCATATCCACTTTGGATGTGAAAACAAGCATCTTTGAGCTGACACCAGGGTTCTAAGCTTTCAAAATCACTATGACTGAATTGATTTACCAAGGTGGAGCCCCCGTCTTCTCCATGCCACCTCCGATATTGAGTAAGAGGTAAAGGGAGTTTCTGACACACCACCTTCAACAAGTGATCCATTTCTGGGATTTCAGACATCCGGACCTGATAGCAAAATATAAAATAATAAAATCAAAGAAATTGTTGAGTGAGAAAAAGAATGGCACGGAACTATAAGTCTTACATCTGATAAGTCTCGGAAGGCGACTTCCCAATTCAACCCCTGCAAGGAAGCAATTGAAGTGGGATGCTATAAACAAACAACATTCACTAGATATAAAACCAAAAAAGGGGAAATAGATTGAATCGCAGACCTTAAAAGATTCACACAGTTTCCTGAGTGCTCCAGCGTCTTGGTTGCGAGTGGAAACTATTTCCATAACGCCATGGTCAAGGTCATCAAAGAAAGGGAAACAGAAAGAAGAACGAATGCCACAACGAAGAGCAAAACCTTGGTGTGGGTATTCATCTTCAGAGTAATAACGGATATTAGGACTCATTTCAGGGCTCGAGTTCCTGTATACGCGGCCAATTACTCCCTCTCCCTTAGGTGTCGCATCCCTATCTAAATATGATCGAATAGGCGTAGAAGCGGCAAAGTCGCGGTAAAGTAAAAGTTGTATTGTCTCCTCCCCTTCATCACAACCAATTATCTCATATTTCTCCGGATCAATTCTAAGCTCATAGTACCCAGGTCCTGCTTCATCACTTTCTTCCACCCCGTCTGGCGTCCAGAAGAGAACAAGTAAGTGGGCTAAACCCAAAGATTTTAAAACCTCCGAGTCTCCTCCATAAAAAGCACAAGCACCATTCGCAGAGTTTTCACTCCCCGTCGAGCCTTCACTAGTTCCCACGGAGCCATTCGTAGAGTTTCCACTCCCCGTCGAGCCTTCTGCCTCCATTATGCTCACTATATCCGGGGTCTTCTTCTTCTTCTTAGTATTCGTCCTCTATAAACGCCGTGTTCAATTCACAACCTTACAAGTTTCCTTTGCACAGTAAGTCAACAAGGATTGTTGTAAATTACTTTAAACTTAAAAATCAAACCGATGCACTAAGACAAGAGGAGTCGAGGTATAAATTAATAACCACCTGAGAGAGCATTTATTTTTTATGATTTATCAATTTTAATTATTAAATATTTAAGACAATAATAATATGTTTAGAAATAATTCTTTAAACAATGATATTGTTAGAAAGAAATGTAAAATTTAGAGTTTCGAATTCTTTAAATAATTAATAATTTATATAGTTTATAATCCAACCTTGATCATTTTATTTACACATAATATTTAATAATAATATTATGTTAATTTGTACTCATGAAAAATCGAATCTTAATTAATTAATTAAAAAATTAATAACGTTTAGAAATTTACATACTTGTAACCATATTAACTCCTTTATTTCAATTATATATAATTTTATTACTTGTAACCATTTACAATATTCTATTAATTTAATAGATATAATAAATAGATAAATATAATGTAAATATATTTTATATTCATTTTGGTATCTCCTGCGGGCATCAGAACTTGTGTAGTTTGTTTATGCCACGTGGCTGTTTGTGATTGGATAAATGACAAACACATGGATTGTGCTTTTTAAGCAAATTACAACTCTAGATTAGAAACTGAAATAAGATCTGAGCCGTCAAAACAAAATCTCATCTTCTTAATTCTTTAATCTCTGTTGTTCTAGTTTCATATATATATAATTTCACCATTGAGAAACACCAAGCGGAGAATAAAAGTAGCTACTTACTCCGATAAAGAAACCAACAGCTGAAAAAGAAGTTTGCGCCTCAATTTAGAAAAAAAAATCAATTTTGGTATTAAAGAGGAGCTATACATTTTATTCTTGTTGTTTTGTAATATATTTGTTGTCCTTCTACATTCAATTCTGAAATAACAGCAGCCATGTTTGACTATGTAATGTTTCAAAATATTATTTTGTAATTAAAAAAAATCTAAGAAAGCATTTCACTGTTGCTAGTCATATATTGAGCATTGAACATTTGAACTGGTCTTAGAGGCAAGAGTTCATGAGTTCATGAGTTNAAATTTATGCAATCAAGATCGTAAAATATAGATAAACACAATTTTTTAGTGAAATTTGAGAGTTAAGAGACTTATACTTCTAAGTATATATATCAAACTCAGGAAAAAATGAAAATATTATCAATTGTTCGTGGAAACTCNAGACAGCTGCATCAAGTCATCGACTAGTTGTCATTTTTTAAACATAGTGAAATTAATGGAGTAACTATATTTTATATTAGATAAAAATAAAAATATTTTTATTATTGAATATCTTATATTTGTTAAATTTATATAATACTTAAAATTAAATAGAATTTTAATATAAATATAATAATATTAATATTTTTTAAATTTAATTTTAAATATAATAATAANGATATCATGAAAGATATCTTGTCCCCTTCTTAAACAAAGTAATGGAGGAATTATGTCATTCCCCACTAATCTTATCTTGGACCTTTCTTTTATTGTAATATTCAAGAGTTTGATAATTTATCATAGATAATTAT
Organism: Oenanthe javanica; assembly: GCA_008931105.1. Classification (NCBI taxonomy): domain Eukaryota; kingdom Viridiplantae; phylum Streptophyta; class Magnoliopsida; order Apiales; family Apiaceae; genus Oenanthe; species Oenanthe javanica. Next base: position 19,519 of record QRFB01001020.1, read on the forward strand.
GTATAAACATATATTAAAATGATTATTTTTATTTATTTTATTTATAATAATAGTTATATAAATGCTTTCATAAAAAAGTTATATAAATATATATACTGATGAGTCGTTTTAAGATTGAACTCTATCTTATAAAATTATCTTTAAAAGGAATAATTATCCGAACCAAATTCTCCTTATTCTATTTCTGATTAACTGAGTTATATATATATATATAGGGGCAGGATCGAGGGAGACCCCTGTTGAGTGAGAGACCGAGAGACCCATGATCTGTTGATTACTGAAAAATCCTGTGGTCGAGATTAAATGCAAATATATTGATATTTATACTAATTTAAATACACAAGGATAGTATTGTCAATACTGATAATACAAAAATACATACGTGCAGTATACATAGTAAATCAAATCATTTCCATATATATGAATATTGTGTTAATATTTGTTTCCATATATCAGTTACATTAACAAACAAACATAAATATTCAGTTTTCGTTTTAATTGTATTGTTTTGATATCTTTTATTTCAAAAACATTGTAGAATACAATCATTCATCAATTACAATTATCAAAAAGTAGAAGGAGTAGATGGAAGAAATTCACTCTGAGTCAGGTAAAATCTTTTTTTTTAACATCAAATAGTGTTCTAGATTATATTCTGTTAATCCGACTCATGTATGATCTTCTGTGTCGCAGTTATGGACAACAATGTATTGAATGTAAATTGTGTTCTAGATGATGATTCTGAGGTTCACACTAAAGAACNACAATTAATTGAAACAAACACTCAATTTCTTAAACGTAAAGTCCAACAGTTGAAGAGGCCAAGAGTTCAGTGGTTTGAGATTATGGAGTACTTTTCAAAAGAAGCTACACTTTAGAATAACAACAAAAAAAATGACAAGAGTTCGGTGGTTGAGAGATTAAGACCTCGTTTGATATTGTTGTTGTAGACAGCTACAACAGCTTTTTGAAAATCTGTCAGAAATGTGTTTGGTAAATTTTAAAAGCTGCCGTCTAGAAAAACACTTTTGGTCTAAAAACTGCTGTTAGTAAAAACATATGCTTTTAGAAAAAGCGGCTTTCAGCTTTTGCAGGAAGTATGTATCAGTTTCACCATCAATCCTTCCCAAAAATATTATTTTTATATATTATATTTCAAAATATGCATAAATCAAAAAAATTACCAAACAATCATCTAATTTTCCTGACATCACTTTTTCCACTGACACTTTTTCTCACAGCACAGTAGTTTTCAACAGCAATACCAAACGGAGCCTAAATTATGAGAGTAGTAGCAAGTTCTTAAGATTCCGCTTCATAGGAGTCGATCCCCACCAACCGTTTGCCAAATAACCGATTTTAACAAATTATGTTATAGTCGTTGGATAAGTTGTTCAATGGTTGAAATTTTAAAAAGAAAGACATGAGTCTCGGTTATTAAAAGAGACTTGTGTACATGACTTTCTTAATAACCGAGACTCGTCCTATCGCCTTGTATTCTTATCCTAATTTTACCCCTTTTTGAATTGCAAACCCTAATTTTAACCTAATTATGAATTTCAAACCCTAATTTTATTCAAATTTCGAATTGTAAACATATAATTATACAAATTAGGGATATGCATACATATTATGTATAATTATTATACATAAATAACACAGTTATACATACATATTACACAAATTGTATATACATATTTTTGAATAAAAAAGCTTGTGTAAATCGATGCAATTGCTTCAACTCGCGTCTCAAGATCGTCTATATGAATCGGCTCACTATCTACACAACTTGTTCTTCGATTTGAAAGTTTTGTTGGGTTATAATCCCGTCGAGCCTCTCTTGTTAACTGAGACTCGTCTAGCGGGTCTCGCTTATTAACAGAGGCTCGTGTATTTTTTTTTCAATCTCAGCTGTTGAACAACTCATCCAACGGCTGTAACATGATTTGTTAAAATTGTGTTATTTGACAAACATTTGTTAGGGATCCGCTCCCTTTTATTATAGTTATTAAATGTAATAATAAATCAAATCAAATACATTCAAAAACGGAGTTTATGAAGAGTAAGATATAGGCAGACCATATTCCTATTCTAAAAAAGTAAAAAAATTATTTTTGTTAAATCCCGATTTAACGCATAAAATATAGTGAACGACATATATACACATATAAATATAACTCACAAACATATATACATGCATAGTCAAAAAGTTAATAGCAATACATAAATTAAATTGATACACACACCATATTAATTTTATATAGTCAAGAATACATATACAAATATAATAATTCAAAAATTAATAAAAAAATTTATGCAATCAAGATCGTAAAATATAGATAAACACAATTTTTTAGTGAAATTTGAGAGTTAAGAGACTTATACTTCTAAGTATATATATCAAACTCAGGAAAAAATGAAAATATTATCAATTGTTCGTGGAAACTCATAAATTCAAAACTTATTTACCCACATTAGACTCACAACCCTTGATATCATGAAAGATATCTTGTCCCCTTCTTAAACAAAGTAATGGAGGAATTATGTCATTCCCCACTAATCTTATCTTGGACCTTTCTTTTATTGTAATATTCAAGAGTTTGATAATTTATCATAGATAATTATGTATAAACATATATTAAAATGATTATTTTTATTTATTTTATTTATAATAATAGTTATATAAATGCTTTCATAAAAAAGTTATATAAATATATATACTGATGAGTCGTTTTAAGATTGAACTCTATCTTATAAAATTATCTTTAAAAGGAATAATTATCCGAACCAAATTCTCCTTATTCTATTTCTGATTAACTGAGTTATATATATATATATAGGGGCAGGATCGAGGGAGACCCCTGTTGAGTGAGAGACCGAGAGACCCATGATCTGTTGATTACTGAAAAATCCTGTGGTCGAGATTAAATGCAAATATATTGATATTTATACTAATTTAAATACACAAGGATAGTATTGTCAATACTGATAATACAAAAATACATACGTGCAGTATACATAGTAAATCAAATCATTTCCATATATATGAATATTGTGTTAATATTTGTTTCCATATATCAGTTACATTAACAAACAAACATAAATATTCAGTTTTCGTTTTAATTGTATTGTTTTGATATCTTTTATTTCAAAAACATTGTAGAATACAATCATTCATCAATTACAATTATCAAAAAGTAGAAGGAGTAGATGGAAGAAATTCACTCTGAGTCAGGTAAAATCTTTTTTTTTAACATCAAATAGTGTTCTAGATTATATTCTGTTAATCCGACTCATGTATGATCTTCTGTGTCGCAGTTATGGACAACAATGTATTGAATGTAAATTGTGTTCTAGATGATGATTCTGAGGTTCACACTAAAGAACTAGGGGATGATTGGATTCCTGATTGTACAAGAGAAAACAGGCCATATGTTAATCAGATTTTTCCCAACATTGAAACTGCGNACTGACACTTTTTCTCACAGCACAGTAGTTTTCAACAGCAATACCAAACGGAGCCTAAATTATGAGAGTAGTAGCAAGTTCTTAAGATTCCGCTTCATAGGAGTCGATCCCCACCAACCGTTTGCCAAATAACCGATTTTAACAAATTATGTTATAGTCGTTGGATAAGTTGTTCAATGGTTGAAATTTTAAAAAGAAAGACATGAGTCTCGGTTATTAAAAGAGACTTGTGTACATGACTTTCTTAATAACCGAGACTCGTCCTATCGCCTTGTATTCTTATCCTAATTTTACCCCTTTTTGAATTGCAAACCCTAATTTTAACCTAATTATGAATTTCAAACCCTAATTTTATTCAAATTTCGAATTGTAAACATATAATTATACAAATTAGGGATATGCATACATATTATGTATAATTATTATACATAAATAACACAGTTATACATACATATTACACAAATTGTATATACATATTTTTGAATAAAAAAGCTTGTGTAAATCGATGCAATTGCTTCAACTCGCGTCTCAAGATCGTCTATATGAATCGGCTCACTATCTACACAACTTGTTCTTCGATTTGAAAGTTTTGTTGGGTTATAATCCCGTCGAGCCTCTCTTGTTAACTGAGACTCGTCTAGCGGGTCTCGCTTATTAACAGAGGCTCGTGTATTTTTTTTTCAATCTCAGCTGTTGAACAACTCATCCAACGGCTGTAACATGATTTGTTAAAATTGTGTTATTTGACAAACANAGAAGGAGTAGATGGAAGAAATTCACTCTGAGTCAGGTAAAATCTTTTTTTTTAACATCAAATAGTGTTCTAGATTATATTCTGTTAATCCGACTCATGTATGATCTTCTGTGTCGCAGTTATGGACAACAATGTATTGAATGTAAATTGTGTTCTAGATGATGATTCTGAGGTTCACACTAAAGAACTAGGGGATGATTGGATTCCTGATTGTACACGAGAAAACAGGCCATATGTTAATCAGATTTTTCCCAACATTGAAACTGCGTTTAATTTTTACAAGGAATACGGTCGCATAAGTGGTTTCGATGTTCGCAAGTCCGCTAAGAAGAAGGATAAAGCTGGGAATACGATTAAGAAATTTTTTGTGTGTTCTAAGGCTGGTTCCAGTGTAAAGAAAAACCATGATATATTAGATTCTGAGGAGAGGAGTAGAAAGACTGTTTCGGCAAAATGTTATTGTCTTGGAAGAATGATTGTTGTGGCAGCGGGTGACAATAAATTTAAAGTGAAAAAGTTCATTGAAAAACACAATCACCCATTTGCTGAGAAAGGAGGCATGCAATTTTTACGTTGTAGTCGTTCATTAACTGAATTTCACGAACGATTCATTCTTGATGCAGCTAAATCAAACGTCGGTGCTACACGAGCGCATGCTATTTTTAAATCAATGATAGGATCATATGAGAATGTAGGTGCAACTGTTGTTGATTTTAAAATTTTCAATAGAGACATCAAAGACTACATTGGCAAGCATGACTCAGACATGATTATTCAGAAATTCAAAGACATTCAGGAATCATCAGACAATGCATTCAGATTTGAGTACAGAACTGATTCCAGAAATCATTTGACACGTCTGTTTTGGGCAGATGGAGTTGGAAGAAGGAACTACGAGGTGTTTGGTGATGTTGTCTCTTTTGATGCAACTTATCGTACAAACAAGTAATAATTATTAAAAGTCACTTACTTTATTTATTTAATTAATGAATATATATTTCAGAATATACATCTTCTTATTTGTATGTAGGTACGGGATGGTTTTTATACCTTATATTGGCATAGATAATCATTGTAAGAGTGTTACGTTTTCAGCTGCATTGCTTGAAAAGGAAGATACAGAAAATTACATCTGGGCATGTGAAGCTTTCAAGAAAGTATTTGACACAACACCAAAGTGTATAATTACGGATCAAGACCCTGCAATGAAAATTGCACTTGAAACATGTTTTCCAAGAGTTAAACATCGGCTTTGTATGTGGCATATAATGAAGAAATTTCCATCAAAGGTAATATTTATATTACTTGTGTTGCAGTTATTCCAACAATTTTTAAAAAACATGAGTAATAATTATTGCGATATAAGAATAAACCATGTTGACCATTGAGCAAAACTAGTTTGTAGAATGCATAACTCAGAATGAAGGCATACTTGATGACTGCATCCTTGCACAATAATATCATTATGTATATATTATTTAGCTCTTGATGACTGCATCCTTGCACAATAATATCATTTATCAACATATATCGTACAATAATGATAACTGATTAATGTAAGAACACGATACAGTAATGAAAATATTCCTTGATGCATTATCAAAACTCAGAAACATGCACGTATTTATTCAATGTAGTTTCTTTATTTATGGATTACGAAATCTTGAGCTTCTAGGACATATAAGTTAATAAAATTCAAGATGATCAACAATGTGTTTTTTTAAGCGCAAGTAAATGTGACATTGAGTCAGGCGCAATATCTGAAAATTTTTAAATACATTAATCAATGGATAGTCGAATCACATTTAATTAGTGTTTTATTTTTTATAGTTAAATTATGTTTATAAGCATGTACAGTTTTCTGCTAATTGGTCATATATTCTAATCAATATACTTTATGAAGTTGGGGACGCTTTTTTGTGCTGAATCTACATTCATGGACAAAATAAAAAAATTTGTTTGGAGTGAACATGATTCACCTTCAGAATTCGAGAGTGGATTGAATGAAGTTGTTTCATAATTTGGATTAAGTGATAACGTGTGGCTCAAAGATATGTTCAAATTAAGGAGTTCTTGGATACCTGCATATTTCAACAATGAACCAATGGTGGGACTTCTCCGCACTACATCAAGATCAGAAAGTTCAAACTTGTACTTCAATCATTTTGTGCAGAAGGGCGATACATTGTCTGAGTTTTATTTATGTTATCAAAGCGCAATTGAAAAATAGAGGAATTGTAATGCAAAACTTAATCATTATGATGATCTTATGCCAAGGACAGTGACAAAAAAAAACTGAGAAGGATGCAGCAGAAATGTACACAAGGACGATGTTCTACAAGATTCAAGAAGAAATTATAGCCGGTTGTGGTGATATTGAAATTGAGAGCATGTCTCTCCACGGTAATATCAAGGAAATCAAAGTGAAGGACCCACGTAACAAAAATAGAAGTTTTGAGGTAATACAAAAAATGTTCTACGGTGTTTATAATGCTATTAAAATCAAATGTTTTAATGCATCAAACTTGTTTTACTTCTTCAGGTCATCCTAAATAGTGAAACACAAGACATTGAGTGTTCGTGTAAATTGTACACAAGAGTTGGTTATTTATGCAGCCACTCATTTTTTGCGTTAGGTATCAGTGGAATTTCAAAAACCCCTCGGCAATATGTTAATAACAGGTGGTTGAAAAAAGCGGAAGAGAGGTTTAGCACACTTGAACTTGGGGAAATATTTGGACAAAACTCAACTGAAGAAAAGAAGCGTGCACGGACAAAAGACTGTTGGTTCGAGTTTCAGGGATGCATAAGTGATGCTTCAGGGAATGATGTTTTCATCAATTACATTCATCAAAGTTTGTTGGCTATAAGAAAACACATTAAGGAATCATCAGATAATGGAAACACTAGGCTCGATGATCGTATAATCGAAGACCTGATCGGTTCACAAGCTGTGGAACAAGTTACAATAATGAATCCTAACCAAAGCAACAACAAGGGATGTCGGAAGAGGATTCCTGCGGCATCTGAAAAATCCATGGGAGGTAAAAAGAGACAGAAAAGAGAATGCAAAACTTGCCATGAGATGACGTTTCATGATTCTCGGAACTGTCCAAACAAAAAATAAAGTTTCTCTGATTATTATAAAATTTCTTTTAGTAGTATAAGACATATATATCAAAGATTTCAATCAATATCCCTAAACTTCCTCGTAATTGAATGGAAATCTCCTAGAGTTTTATTAGATTTTTCAATGTGTTAATAATATTGTATTGTTAAGTTTTTTTGTCATGCATCATTTGAGTCAATCGTATTAATCAACAGGTAGAGAGGAATACATTTGCTTAATCAATAAGTGTCACCTTGTTGCTCAATTGTAGGTTTTGATAGGCCTCCAGCTCCTAGGGCCTCCAGCTCAATCCTGAGAATTATACAAACAGCCTCTATGGCGGTCTTAAAGGTCTGTGCTTCAGTGTAGCAGATACAGTTAATTCTGTTAACTGCAGAGCACAAAATATTTACTGCACAAATTTTATTGCACGAATCTGTAGTCCTAATATGGGATTGAAATCTTCCAACAAAAATCAAAAAATTACCTGCAAGTTTCGTTCCAGTTAATTTAGAAGATCCTTACTAGCACTCAGCAAAAGAACAATTCATGCTTTGGGATCTTTTGCACTCAACCATATATGCAAAGAAATCATCTCCAATTTTCTTAACTTCAATTTTTTTATTATTATCAGTTTTCCTCAATCTGCTTATCACATCTCATTCTTGAAGTTCATCAACTCTGTTCACAATAACATATCCACATACTTTAGCAATTATATTATTATCAATTTCCCTCAATCTCTTGATAATATTGACACCAGCTTTACTAAAGTAATGGCAAGGCAAATCAATGCTAAATATACAGGGGCCTTGCACACAAACATTTTCAATGTGTTCTTCCATTTTAAGGAAAGCATTAATGCTAGTCAGAGGTTGTCAAAACTAATTTTTTGTTAAATGTTAAGAACAACTAACAAGTACGTTACTAGTTATGTTTTTGACAAACTGGATGCATATCAAACAATATTTTTAATGAATAATTTTACGGAATCCAGGCATACTTGGATACATAACAATATTTCTGTTAAAGGAATTTTTACGCAAATAAAAGTTGTTTGTCACCATGTTTTTAAGTATAAACAACTACATCTAAACATTCAAAAGAAATTCATACAACTGTTATGTNCACCATGTTTTTAAGTCTAAACAACTACATCTAAACATTCAAAAGAAATTCATACAACTGTTATGTAACATAAATTAGACGAGTCAAATTGTTTTTAACCATTAGCATAGAGTTTTGCTTAACTGTATCCATCATACAACCATTAGGAACATTAGTCTCCATTCCAAAAGCAAATAAAAATCTATCTAGAACACATCCTTAAACAAAAGCAACAAGTAACTATTTATTTAACTTTGAGACTTCAGAATCCCATCGCGAATCGCCTTTTGACATAGTAACAGCTTTCAAGTGTCTTACATAAGTAGATTCCAGATCTTCATATACCTCCTTTGAAATCCAATTCGCGTGGTCATTTGCTTCAACAAATTTGGCCATCATATTGCGTAAATCTTCATCTTTGACTAACTTAAAGTCATACGCGTTGAGTATGTGTGCTAAACATGTCCTTTGGCTCTTTTCATAGTCATTAAAAGATCTACGTATAAGTTCCAGCTGATCCTGCATCAACATTATGGAATTGGCAGCATTTAAAATTATAGACAAATAACAAAATAAAGAGTATTACATTATTGATACCTCTTGATTATAAACAACATCTGCTTTTTCAGCATCTACATCCTTATCGTTGTTTACGTTTGTATCCTTAAAATGACATAGAAGCAAAACCAAATGTTAGAAAATAAACACAATGTACAAACAGTATTTTCATATAATACAGAGTGTTTGCAGGTATACATTTCAGTAGATCACAGTATAGAATCTGAAATTGGATTGTTAGTTTCATATTATCATAGGAAAATACATGCCTAAAATAAAGTGTGAAAAAACACTAATAAAAACTTAAATACATGATAATTTATATAGTTTAAAGAATCTAAACAAAATAATTAAAAAAAGCTATAGAGATAGGGTCTAATAGTCTATCAACGCGTATTAAAATAAAGATGACAAAATCATTAAACTATATCCAACACGCTTGCTTTGATCACTTAATAGAATCTGAGTGTCACTTAACAAAATCTCAGTGTCACATCACAAATTGAGAATCATGTCTAAAGAATCCAAAAATGATAACTAATAAAGGTATGATCTTTTGGTATTATAGTACAGTAGCTAGTAGTAAAATGAATGTGAGGAGATTAATATGTAGAATCCAAAAAAATATCCGGTTAATTGAGTCAGATTGATTTGATCACTTAACAAAGATAAACATGATAAGTAATAAAGATACGCACACAAGGCATAATAGTCTAGCAACGCATATTAAACAGAACCCTTAAATCAATCTTAATGATCACTCATCAGAATCTGAGTCACTTAACAGAATCTGAGTGTGCAAACAAAAAATTGAGAATCATGTCTAAAGAATCCAAAAATTATAATTAATAATCTTAACTATATTAAAATGAAAAATGAATCCTAATGATCACTTAGCAGAATCTGTGTCACTTAACAGAATCTCAGTGTGTCAAAAAAAATTGAGAATCATGTCTAAAGAATCCAAAAATTATAATTAATAAATATTAACTATATTAAAATTTAAAATAAAGATTCCAATTAATCAAATAATAGAATAAAATTGATAATCCGATAGATTTGATCATTTAACAGAATCTTAACATCCGATCACTTAACAGAATCTTAACATAATTTGATTGATTAACTGAATATAATATTATTGACAGATCACGAACACAGGTTCAATGTTTAATTACTCAACTATTTGGATGAGTGAGCACTTATAGGAATATTTATGTACCACAAAAGATCACTTAACGGAATCTTTAGTTCACATAACGATATCTTAGTGTGTCATAAAAATTGAGAATCTTGTCTAAAGATTCCAAAAATGATAATTAACAAAGGTATGAAAACATGGTATTATAGTATAGCAGCACGTAGTAAAAATGAAAATCCGAGCGATTTGATCACTTAACAGAATCTTGTCGACCAATCACTTACCATAAACTTTATAGAATCTTATTGATTAACTGAATATAATATTATGGACAGATCACTCAACGGAATCTAAGTTGACCATGATACTCAAACAAAGTCTAAATGGCATTAACACAGATTCAATGTTTAATTACCCAACTATTGGGATGAGTGATCACTTATCAGAATCTTTATGTACCACAACCTAATGGGCTAGGCACTTACTATAATTCAGTTTACCACATAACAAATTCTATAGTTGCAGGGTTCTATAAAAAAACAAGTTAAGGGATCAATTAACGGAATCTCATATTGGGTTAAGTGTTAATTACGTTCATGTTGTTTTTACAAAAAACACAACATACTCTATATTTCAGTTACATGAGTGAGCAGTTATCAGAATCTTTTATATAACAGACACTATAATTGTTAAAAAAACCGGTTAAGGGATCACTTATCAGAATCCAATCAATTGGCACATCATTCAATATGATATTATTTTACATTATATCAGTTACAAAGCATAAAAAGGGACATGATAATTAAAACTATAGGTTGACAAATATAGAACATTATTGAAAAACCTTATATTCTGCATCAGCACTCTCTTCACATAATAAATCTTCATGATCCTTCCCATCACTCTGTTATAAATTATGAATATCAGCAAGTATATTGTAAATTAATCACTTAACGGAATCTCATAGTATATTACAAATACTCTAAGTGCAGGGTTCTAATTAAAAAAAATGTTTAAGGGATCACCTAAAGGAATCCCTATTGGGTTAACTGTTAAATACTTACATGTTGTTTTTGCAAAAAAATATAACAGAACCCAATTTGATGAGTACCTATCAGAATCCAACTATTTGACATATCAAAACACATAAAAAGGGAAGATGATAATTAACAATAACAAAGATTCAATAATTAATTAGTCAATTATTAGAATCCATTGGGATGAGTGAGCGGTTATCAGAATCTTTATGTAACACAATCTAACGCGCCAAGTACTTATTATAATTCAGTTACAACCTAACAGACTCTATAGTTGTTGATTACTAAATAAAAACACCAGTATAAGTGATCACTTAACGAAATCCTTTCATAAAAATATAGGTTGAGAGATATAGAACATTATTGATAAACCTGATATTCCGCATCGGCACTCTCTTCACCTAATAAATCTTCATCATCCTCTCTATCACTCTACTATTAGTCATGAATATGATCAAGTATAGTGTAAATTAATCATCACTCTGTTATTACTTATAAAACTCATAATTTTTTTTATAAAATTCACCTTGATTTTGCAGCTCTCCACTATTTCATTGTTGATGGACATGGTGTTTAGTTTCCCATCAGTGACTTCTTGTGAATCTAACAAATGATATTCTATCTGGCTTAAACAGTAGTTGTTCCACAGAACATATTTCGGAATTGTTGTCTCTCGAATGAACTTCTGACCGATGAAACAGTCAAGAAAGAAATACTGTCAAAATATAAAACAAATTAGAACGCATAGAATGTAAAAAAATTTAATAGTGGAAATATAAAGTAGTACTGTATAGGTTTAAAAGAAACAAGTATCTAACTTACCAACAGAAAAGGCAGTGAACCAGCATAATGTATTGTTTTGGTGTTACGAAGCCAATGTTTAGATGCTTCTGTTAAAGAACTAACCACAAACTCACACCAGTTATATTCATAACACTTATCCAAATCACAACAAAAACCCAGCAGTCGTTGTCTAACGTATGAGTTTGTTGGAGCTTGAATAAATATACTAATCAATACAGTAAGAAAATTGAGCTTAAAGTTCTTGTCTACCATCTTTGACCTTTTAATTTCATTAACAATAGAACTTACAAGAACCCTGAAAGTTTTTTTGGAATCGCCATATTGTTTCCTCCAAATCCTTTTCACTGATGTACTTTCAACAAAAGATATCTTTCTAGTACCGTTTGGCAGTGCAAGTACTTCTTCCACGTCTCTTTCAGTGATTGCAATGTGAAGACCATCAATGAACAACATGCAAGCATCTGCATCAAAATTAGAAACTAATCTGTACCCCAATCTGCTAGGGTAGCTTGGTAGTTTAAATTCCAAAAGCCCTCCAAACCCAGTGTTGATCACCCACTGTCTCTGTCTTTTGGATAAACCATCAACTACTTCGTTAAAAAACAATGGGTCGAGTTTCACCAATAATCTCTTATCATCAACGGTGGGGTTTTCTACCTTTTCACTAACTAAAACTGAACTGTTAGGCAGGGTTTCGAAATGCTTTGTTTTCTTCTTCTTATTCACTTGTTTCTGTAAAAATTGATGAATTTAAAAAAATATGAATAAAATCAGAACAATACAAGTATGACTATTATCAGAAACAATACTTTGGGCGGCGATTCCATAGCCCTCTCTCTTTCTGCTTTCTTCAAAACATCCCTGTATCACAATTACATCCTTTGGTTTATTTTGAACTTCAATTGCTGTAAAATAAAACCAAGTTTCTGTAAAAATCATAAGAATTAATCCGATAACATAAACTAATTGTACATAAATAGCTAGGTAATTAAACCTTTACAGGCTGATCCATAAAAGCTCGATCAGCTTGACAATCATTTATCAACTTCATCATTTCCACTTCGAATGCTGAATCTTTTGCAGCCCGAGTATGTTGATGATGCCTACCAGATACATCTATGTAATAAAACATATAAGAATCTCAGAACAACCTATACTTAAGGACATTTATATAGAAATGAAGAAGTTGTACAAATATACCAAAATTTTCGAATATTGAAAGAAGCTTTGATCGGAAGTTTAAAATTGAGTCCACTGAAAACCAGTTCTTCGAAATCTGCACATTTTTTTATCAATAATATAAAGAAAATGCGAAGTACTTAGAAAAATTAAGTATTGCAAAATCATTCACTTACAAAGTATTGATATCCTTTTAAGTAACTGAATGTCGGTGGACATATTTTAAGGAAAAGTGTTGCATAATACATTGAAAAAAATCCACAACTTTTATCGTCTGTTTGTTTTGGGACCTAAAATTATCATTAAAAGACACCAAAAAATAACAAATTAGTAAACAGGAATATAGAAATCAAAGCATAACTAGACAGGATTATTATTACCTCTAGTGTTAACAAAGGAATCTTGTTAATACTCATTACAGACATATCTCTGTTATTAAACTTGAATAAAGCTTTTAACAACCTGTTTGTTGTAAAAAAATTACTCATAAGAACAACTTGAAATACATGGATAATATGGAAAAATTACTCATGCAAAGTGCATAAAGAAAACAAGTATGCCTCAGTGAGCTTAGGTATTTTTAACTAAGTTCCATTAGATGTTTTCAAGTAACAACATGTAATAGTGAACATTAGGGACTTTTCCTAGTGACATTTTTTCTTACTAAGGTCTTTCGACATTGAAATTCCTAACAAAGAACAATACCAATTCTAGAAGTATCTTGTAAACAATACTAATTCTAGAAAATGAAAGCAATATCATCGAATTCAGAATATTACCCTCGCATAAACTCTTCAACGTTCTGAGATGATGAACCTTTTAAGGAATCCAACAGAAGCATCGAAGGGCGTTCACCTGGTCCTTTCAGATCATTACCAGGATTGCATAATATCAACAACACCCAATTATTCCTAATTAAATTTGTCATTTATTAGAAACTGCAGTCAAATATAAGATAGATGTTTTAAAATTATAAAAGAATATCTAACCAGAGGCAAATCGGGAAGAAGACATATTTTTGGTTGAAGAAATCCAATCTTGACAACCAATTCAACACTATATCCCTTTTATCTGGTTGGTTATAATACTTTCTGATGATCATAGGATCAATATAAATCGCAGAACAACTTTTATCCTTTTCAATGACCGACCATAACCGACTGCATGTTATGATGTTAATTAACATACACGATATTGTTATATATAAAAGGATCAAAAAATACACAAAATATTGTAAGGGGTCTTCTGAAATACATAGCTAAAACTATACCTCAAATAGATTTCAGCTTCATTATCACTTAACTTCTCCGGATCTAAGTAGTACATTATTAATCAACAAGTAGAGCTAAGAAAGAATTAATATTGTAAGGGCTTATTTACAATTTAAACCCTATGTTATTAACAATATACAATTCAAACCCTATGTTAATATATTTAGTAAATTTAACCCTACGTTTTTTAACTATTTACAATTGAAACCTTTTTTAAAATAATTACTAAAATTTTAAAATAATTAGTAAATTTAACCCTATATTTTTTAACTATGTACAATTGAAACCTTTTTTAAAATAAATAGTAAATTTAACCCTACGTTTTAAAACATTTAGTAAATTTAACCTTGACTTTTTAATTTCGGAATAAAATAAATTTTATATCGAAAAAGTATTTTCGAGAATATATTCACCGAAGAGTATTTTTGAAAATAAATTAAATTCGGTGATTAACATTCATGAATATATTGAGCGGAAAGTGTGATAGCAAGATGGAATAATATAAACACATATTAAAATTTTATTGAACATATATAATATATTATACATATAGATATATTAATATAGAAAAGAACATCTAAATATCCATTTTATAAGAAAAAACCCTAATAATTACAAATATCTATTACGCTTAGATAATATCTATACAAAAAAATTGATAATAGTGCATTTGACGAATATTTATTCAAAATTTTATCGTAAAATTTATTTTATTCCGAAATTAAAAAGTCAAGGTTAAATTTACTAAATGTTTTAAAACGTAGGGTTAAATTTACTATTTATTTTAAAAAAGGTTTCAATTGTACATAGTTAAAAAATATAGGGTTAAATTTACTAATTATTTTAAAATTTTAGTAATTATTTTAAAGAAGATTTCAATTGTAAATAGTTAAAAAACGTAGGGTTAAATTTATTAAATATATTAAAAGAGGGTTTGAATTGTATATTGTTGATAACACAGGATTTAAATTACATTTAAGCCTATTGTAAGAAATCATATACACAATAGATAAATGGGATAATTAAGAATTGTACCTCTAATTGAAACCACTGTCTTCGATTGTCTAGTTATCACCATGGCAGTTCGATTCTGAGATTTAAAAGGAGGCTTACAGGTCGGAGATGAGTATGTAAAGGTTTGTTATAACACTTGCCTAATGCCTGAAATTAGTATTTGATTAAATGTGTAGTTAATGATATTACCTTTTTACAACTGTTTGTCTTAATTACTGTGCATATTAAATGATTCAAGATTCAAATAAAAAATTCAAATGTGTTGCTTATAATATATTTATATTCTTTAATTAAATTAATCATATTCTACTAATTATGATTTCTATTCTATTATTCGATTAATTGGAATCTTTAATTTAAATTTTATTTGTTATGAAAATATTTAAAATATATTTTAAAAATATGGTTGTATAAAAAAATGAATGCAATGTACTATATATGTAACCCACGGTAATTGTGTTCAAAAATTATTATTAAAATAGTTGCGATAATATTTCTTAAAATTAAGTTCTTTTCTCCGATAAATGGTGAAATACATATAATATATAATATATACTGTATAATTTATTAATTAAAAAATTTTTGTAATTGTTTATATACTTTCGATGGGAGTCAACTATTTTTAGAATTAATAGTTGAATTCTGATAAGTGATTACAATTTACAAAATAATAAGAATTGGTAGTTTATAAGAATAACAAATTTAAAAACAATTTTAACCACAACATATTTTAATATAGTTAATATTATACTTATTATAGTTTCATTTTTTAAATGATAATATAATTATATTTATATTAATTAATTTCTATGGATATAATTTTAACAAATAATTGACAGTTTCATTTTTTATATTTTTTGTACGTTGGTCCGACTATGTTTCGTATGCAGAACACCTATCAGTAACCGACTTTGTCAAAAACTTTATTCTTGTAAAAAAATCTTACACATTAAATGTCATACATATTATTGAATAGTGTAAATTCAATAATTTTCTTAAGGTTAAAACACATGAATTCTGATAATTGTTTAGAATATACAAATTAATATGTATTGGTAGATTATAATAATTAAAAATTAAAATAATTATTTTACGAAAATATATTTTGATCGAGGAATCAAAATGATAGTAATTTTATAATTGTTATACTTATTTTAAAATTTTTATACAACACGAATGTTTTATAATTATAATTTAATTTTTATATTAAGTATTATTGTTAAATTTAAGCACATTAATTAATATTTTGTATAAATTTATTTCCTTATTTATTGAATAGTGTAAATTAAAAAATAATAAAAATATCCAATACTGGCTTAAGATTATGATGTATTAATAAATAGTACTCCTCTGTTCGCATCAAACCATATATTACTAGAAGAAATCAAATAATTTTATAAATGTCCCCATGTTAATGCATAATAAATGATATCATATCTTACTCAAAAAAAATAAAATGATATCATATGTTAATATTTTTTTTGTCTAATCATAATTGTGTATTTTCAGTGAGGATTCGCCATGGTATTGAATATGTTAATTCTCCTTTTACATATGAATTAACCTTAACAAAACATCACTTAATAGAATCCACCTAAATATGACATGCTTTATTACTACATGATTTTTATTTACAAGTAACATGAATTTTTTTTAATAATACCAATTCATATTTATGGTAATTTTTAAAAAAACAATTATTTATTATAAGAAGTTATGACTAAATAAGTATCTTCTTTAAGAAAAAATTCATGCATTAAAAATGCCGAAATAAAGAAATAAATTAATTATTAATTGTAATCAATCATATACAGTTGCTTCTAAGTATAGGTGAGTCATATATATACAAATTTATTTTCGTCAACTATAAAAATTAAATTAATTATTAATTAAATTATCATTTACAGTTGCTTCTAAGTATAGGGAAATTTTAATATACAAAAGAATTTTTATCTGTGACTTATTTCTGATAATTTTTATTAAATAACTTATTTAATAAATTATGTCGCGCAACCATTAAAATATTAATATTATATTAAAATTATACTTTTGTAAAGCATTATATATCAAACAATAGACGAGATCTGTTTTTTTTTAAATACAGTTTGTGAGATTATGGTATATAATATAATAAACTATATTTTTTAAAAAGCACTATGTATATCAATTTTTGGATAATCATGTAGTTTTATCGAAAAATATAAAATTGAAATCTAACCATAATAATTTATTTCTTTATTTTCTTTGTGAGTTCCTTTATTTTAACTAAATAATAGTACAAGATTCTATTTATTACTCCTTTATTTATTTTATTACGTTGGGAGTTCATTTATTTTCGAATGTGTAATTTGACTTTCTAATTATTTTTTAATTTTTTTTGATATGCTTCCAGTGTTCATTTTTTAGAACATGGTCTGACACTTAGGGGTTGTTTACTTGCCACTTTTCCAGAAAACTTTTCTAAAAAAACTAAAAAACTAGAAAACCTGTTCATTATAGTGATTTTTCGAACTGAAAATTTTAAAAAGTAGAAAACCGTGTTTTCTATACTTTTCAAAATTATAACTAGAATATAGAAAAGTACAGAGAACTATCCTACACTGTTTTCCGTAATTTCCCGTATAGAATCATAGTCGGTTTTCTAAATTCCAAAAAATAAAAAAAAACGCCTGGTAATACGGGACGTGCTCATCTTTTTCTTTCATTGGGTTATCTAGTATAAGATTTTATTTAAAACACCCGTTTATCATATTTCTTTTACAATACTGAACATAATATGTTAAGACATTATATATATATTAAGCTTATAGTAATTTATTTTTAAAATTTATTAACTTTTATTCAATTAAATTTGAGTTTACGCAGTTTTGTTTTCTTGTTTTAATAAGAAGTAAAATAAAAAAATGTAAAACTATATAAAGTCATTATAATAGTATAATTTATTTTTATTTACTTTGAATCTTTTGTTATTTTACCAAAAAAAATTATTTTGATATTATATATTTTATTTTAAATTAAACTCTCCCCTTTATGAGTCATATAATAATTTAAATTTTACTTATATACATATATTATCTTGACCGGAACATATTTTATTTGGAACATGTTTTTCATTCTCTCTGACTAGAAAATTGCACTATGCTTCGGAGCACAATGCTTTGGAACACATTTCTACAATTTTCTACTGTCTTTTTAGAAAATGAAAATTCACAAAACTTTGGAAAATTTAGAAACAGAAAAGTAGAAAAAAAATCTCCAAATAAACAGCCCCTTAGAGTTCCCATGACCTTTTTTCAATTGGGTATTTATGATAGTTGTATCCTATGTCCGGTGTATAGAGAAGCAATTATACATTTATTTGAATGAGATTCTGTTGGCCGATCTGCAACGTGATAAGCTTAATAACTTGTTTCAAATTTTAAACATTTTGTGCTTATGATAGTTGTATCCTATTATTTTATTCATAAAAATTCGATTATATAATCACTATTTTGTACAACCTCCCCGTGGGATTCAGTGAATCAATCAAACAATTTGCTATATTCAATTTTGTATGTTTTTTCTGATTGAGATTTTAACTTCTTGTTTTGTACAAACTCAAAACAATAAATATTATTTGGTACATTTAGAATGAATATATTAATGATTGGATATATTTGATATTTTTACCTTCTCATAATTATCAAAATTAAGAACATATCAAAATTAAGAAATTTGAATGACGTTAATTATTTAAAATTTTGAATTGAAAATTTTAAATTCAAAAATTATTACTGAAAACACATAATTTTAAAAAAACTAATGTATTTGATTAAATTTGTAATGAATAAATTAAGCCCTTCATCTAATCCTATATAGAAGAAACCTAGACTTCGTAATGATCTAGAGATCTGGAATATCTTAAAGAATCTTATCATCAAATAGGTTAAAAAGTTAAAAATCAGTAAAAATTAAAAAATAATCAATAACATATGGATCGAACACCTTGGCGAATCTTTTGAATATAAAACATGTATTATAGACTATGAATAAACTTTTATATATATCAAAAATCTTTTTGATTAAAAATATAATAAGTTAATTGTTACTCACATATTCTTAATTTTGAATGTCCAAGTTAAAAAACATACCCTTCATTTGAATCTTTATGAGGTTGACTTTTTTTTCTGGGGAAATATTATGACATTGTTTAAAATAAAATAAATTTGTTCTGCATTGATTACATTAGAGAACGGTACATGTCTTTTTCCAGGTGGAAACGTTAATAGTCTTTAACTGACTAATAATTATGGAAACATGAGAAATTGAAACAAATACTTAGGAGAAAAATCCGGTAACTTGCATTAAAATTAACATACATATGGGGCGACTATATATTTCATAATTATATTATATAATTTAATTTATTAATTTTCTAATATATAATGTAAATTAATCGATCCATTTTAGATAACTCATTAAGGAACATGTCATGGAATCTTGTCTAATTCAATAACCTTGTTTAAAAACTCAAGATCATTACTAGTTTGTACTAATTCATAACCTTGTCTAATTCATCCCTATATTAATAAATATTTTTATAATCTACCAGTAGTTATTATTTTTAAAATACCGAACACTTATCAGAATTCACATATAGAATGAAACTAAAAAGTCATATATCGTTATCATTTTTTTGTAGACAAAATTTTATTATAGTTGACTCCATAAAAAGTGTTCAAATATGTATACAAAATATAAAAAAGAAAAAGAATTTTTTTTAAAGAAGTTAATTATTTATTAACTGTAATCGATCATACATGTTATTTATAGTTAAGGCATACCAATTTTTTTTCGTTTACTATTTTTTAATTGAGAAAACAATTTGATTCTAACTATAGCAGAAATTTAATATACAAACGAATCTGAATGTTGGCTTCTCTGGCATTTTTTTTTAATAATTTTATTGTTACAATTTGTATTGGTCTATTTAGTGACTTGTCCAATAAATGATGTCACTCAAATAAATATTTTGACGTGAAAATAACATGACATACTGCAATACATTTTATATATATAATACTAAACCTCTTTAATTTTTTTCATATCAATACACTAGAACCTCGATAAATGAATACACTTGAGACCAAAAATATATATTCATTTAGCGAGATTATTTATTTATCGATAAATGAATATAATATTTATTTATCGATAAATGAATATTAATTCATTTATATAATAAATTTTTTAAACCAATTTCTGACCGAATATTATACAGAATATATAACTATGAAAAAATTACAAATTATATCATTAGAAAATATATCTAATAAACTTTAAAATATATTTTTCAGTTTTTGAAAAATGTAAAAGAATAATTTTTAATTTACGGTCAAAATTAGGTCAATTTGACCACACAAATATCAAAAAGACACTTATTGTGAGATATAGAGAGTATATATTATGTTCAAATGTACCTAGAACTCACCGTGATTTTAACTTTTATGTAAATTTTAATTACATTCATTTTTTTTAAATTCTAGATTAGTTGTACTATACATACATGCATGGAATAGATAAAGTGCACAATACCCTATATTACACAAAATTAATGATAATATGCATTTTAGTATAGGTAAGAAACAATCAATTTTAGAAGCATTTTTCGAAAATATATGACTTATTAATATGTTTAAAAATTATTATTAGATTAAATGTATTCATATATTATATAAATAAAATATATTATTTGAAATATAGTGATTATTCATTTATATTTACATAGGGCCTATGGTGACTACATTTTTATTTATTCGTTTATGCATTTAACGAGTTTATTCATTAAGCCCATTTGCCCAAATTGGGACCGAAGAAATTTATTCATTTGTCGAGATTATTCGTTTATCGAACATTCATTTATCGAGATTCTACTGTACAATGCCTAAAAATTTTAATAGTACTATCTTCATTGTTTTTTGGACGATCAAATAATTTAATTGAAAAACAAAAATTAGAAAACTACACAAGAAAATATTTCTTATCTCTTGTTTCTTATTTCTTATTATAAAAATCTAAATTCTGATTAGATTTGTTTACAACTACAGTAATAGGTTGGTTGGTTTTTCAGCATGGATTCTTTAAGGTGTTCGTACGTATGTTTTAAGTTTTGATTTTTTATAAAATTTTTATTTTGATATGGATAAAGTGTTCATTTAATCAGTACAATGAACAACTTAAATGTAATAGTATGGGTCGACCCTTGATCTTCTCTGATATTTATTTAATTATTAATCTTCCACTACCATTTAGTAACCCACTGACGCTTTAAATAGTTACACGACTGAAGTGTCTCCAAGTTGATTCCTGCATCGCATCTCTTCACTTCTCACAAAATAGATGTCAGTGCTACAGATAAAACTAGTAATGAGGTATGTGTCAAACCTTCATTCTATTTCTTGCAATCGACTTATTTGATGTGGAAGAATTGTTGTTTTGGTATATCAGATTCATTTGATTTTGATTTTAATAATATGAAAAATGAAGCTTTGAATATGTATGGACAAGTGGGTTTAAGAATATGAAAAATGAACACTCTGGTGGTTATTATGTTTCAAGTTCTTGGATTCAAAATGTGTGAATAGGGCTTTATGTTTTAGCCCTCTTGAAGTTCAGGGTAGATTATTTCGTCTGAGAAGTTGGTTCGAGTTTGTTCCTGTTGAGGATAAGTCTGAGAGAGTTAATGCATGGATCAACTTTATAAACATACCATTTACTTACTAGAGCATTAAAGGGTTGTTTTTAATTGGGTCTACTGTTGGTAATCCGATTGCTATGTCCCGTGATACACACAGTGCTATCGATAATCTTTCTCCGCTGCATGAAGCCGATCTTCTTATTAATATTGGTGCTCTGGAAACTAGGCCATGAAGTATTAAGTTAGCTATGTATGTCCACCCTTCAAATAATTGTGCAATGGTGAATGTCAAGTACCCTGACTGGCTCCTGGTACAATTTTTGACTTTTGAGTGAATGATTCTTCTGATTCGAGCGGTTACAGAGATGAAGTTTTGGATACTGATGCTGAGATGGATGATGAACACTCAAGAGATGGTTTGGAATGGATTGCTTACAATTACGCTAACGAGGATTAGTATTTAAGGTGCTGTGGATACAGACTTTGGTTTGTTTTCATTAAGTTGTGTTTTTGTTATATATAGACTGTTATCGAAGTGCTGTGTATTGATCGGTTATTTCTTAAGTAAGTTTTGTGATTGGTCTGTATTTGTTAGTTTGCTTAATTACTTTCTGTGCTTGAGTAATTTCCTGAGAATCGATCTTTTGCCTAAGTTTTATGTTTGTAAGTTATGAATGGTTTTGTTGTTTGTTTGGAACATAGAACTTAATTATTAAATATTATTATTAATATTTATTTCAAAAAAAAATATTATTATTAATATTCAAATATATTACCATATTCTGTATATTTCGGGTAGTCAAATTGTATGCTATCTCCATGCTCTGCGGAGCAATTTTTTTTTTTTTTACAAATGAGATTCCGTTAACTGATCTCCTTACCAACCTGCTTATATTTTCTACATCGTGTTTATTGTAATTGTCCCGTGGTATTTTTTATTCATAAATATTTGTATAAATAATAACTTTTTGCATAAATCTTCATGTGGGATTTTGTATTATAGATTGAATAAAATGTTGGAAAATGTGGGTAGAAGCCCCACATTGTCATTTTGAGCATAAGTTTGAATGCTTCTTGGGTGCGTGCGCGCAACAAGTTATGATTGGAATACGTTCGTCTTCGAGAGAGTTTTCCAACGCATATTTAAGTATTCAAAATGATCAAGGAATGGATGAGATATGATTATCCAAAGTTGGTACCTTGAAAGTGGAAATTTAGAAATGAGAACTTGAATCCCACATTGAATTGGAAAAGTGTTTTCCATGCCTTTATATAGTAGAACACTTATGTAGTGTTTAAGATGTGTTAGTATGGTATTGCTCCGCCACCTACGTGCGTGCAGGGGGGGTGCAAATCATGGGATTTCGAGGGCAAATTCGTGGCTTCGCAAGCCTTCGGGTTTTCTGCGTGGGCGACCTGCGGACACGAATGCAGCAAAAATCTGGGGCGAATAGATCCGGACCAGTTTTGCAAAGTTACTATCAGACTCAAACTTGCTGTCGAAGAAGTTACTGTCAGAACTGCTCATTTCAAAGTTGCTGTCAAGGAAGTCTTGACAGTAAACTCGGCGGGCAAACTTGCTGTCCAGTCCTGACAGTAAACTTTGCGGAGAAACTTACTGTCATGCGGCTTGACAGTAAACTCAAACCTGCTGTCGAGTTTCCACTGCTCAATATAACGCTTCGTTATTAATTCGAAATTGATTACGAATTTAATTTTGACAACCGATTGCCTTTATTATTTAACGCGTGATTAATTAGGTAAACGCGTGGTAATTAAGGAAATTGTNGCTTTATTATTTAACGCGTGATTAATAGGTAAACGCGTGGTAATTAAGGAAATTGTGTAGCGCACAAGTTTTCCCAGTCTATATAAACAAGCCAGTCTTCTGACCTAAACCCTAAACACAGTCGTCCTCTTTCTGGTGATAGTTCTCTTGCTCTGTTCAAGCTCGCTGAAGGTGTTGTTCTTCGTGACATCATCGTGTTCTCGTTTTATCCTGGGAGGCTATCGACTCATACATACGGTGAGAGGCGAAATAGCTTTAAGGAGACAGTTCCGCACTGGACTCGAGACATCCTCCGTTCCTTCTCTTCTCTTAACAGTTTTGTTTATTGTCATACACTAATCTGTTGTTTGCACACACAATCACTCGTATATATAATTGTGTTTTTGGCAGATTGTTTCACAATCTTAAAGCTATTTGTTATTTTTACTATCTGTGATTAACACATACGTGGTTTGTTTACGTGACAGATTAATGGTTGACAATACTGTGAATGTTAACGGAAACTCAGTGGTTGATCCCAACGCACAGACAGTGTTGTCTGATGGGGGTAACCAGTCAACACCAAGCCCCAACGCACAGACAGTGTTGTCTGATGGGGGTAATACGGTTGTTGGACAAGGGCCGATAGGCCAGGCGCCTGCTGGGCACGTAACTGTTGGACAGTTTAGTGTTCCGTTTGGGCAGAACCAAGTTGGATACATGCAACCAACGATGCAAGGGATGCAAGGGGTTCAAACTGTGCCTATGATGCAAAGGGTGGCTACGCAGCCTGTTATGCCCGCTGCACATCCTGTGCCTGCTGCACATCTTGAGAGACTTGAGAAGTTCAGTGGAACGAACTTCAAACGCTGGCAGCAAAAGATGCTGTTCTATCTGACCGCGCTGAATATGTCTCGCTTCTTAAAAGAGGAGACACCTATGCTCACTGCTGAGAGCGATATACAGACTGTATATGCTGCTGATGCATGGAAGCACTCTGATTATATTTGTCGGAATTATGTGCTGAATAGCTTGGCTGACACGTTGTATAACGTGTATTGTACAAAGTCAACAGCAAAGGACTTATGGGAA
This sequence comes from Oenanthe javanica, assembly GCA_008931105.1. Lineage (NCBI taxonomy): Eukaryota > Viridiplantae > Streptophyta > Magnoliopsida > Apiales > Apiaceae > Oenanthe > Oenanthe javanica. The sequence goes on from QRFB01001020.1 coordinate 44,497, forward strand.
TCTCTTGAACATAAGTATAAAACCGAAGATGCTGGAGCTAAAAAGTGGATTGTTGGTCGTTTTCTTGATTATAAGATGACGGATTCCAAGACTGTGGTCAGTCAGGTGCAAGAGTTGCAGGTAATCATCCACGACATTCATGCTGACGGAATGGTCGTAAGTGAGTCTTTCCAAGTTGCTGCTGTGATTGAAAAACTGCCGTCTGGCTGGAAAGAATTCAAGAACTACTTGAAGCACAAGCGAAAGGAGATGTCTATGGAGGATCTGATTGTTAGACTTCGTATCGAGGAAGACAACAGAGGATCTGAAAAGAAATCTAATGTTGCCACTGAAAAGGCAAACGTGGTGGAGCATGCTAAAAGCTCCAAGTTCAAGAAGAACAGTTCTGGTAAAGGAACAAAGCTAGCACCCAAAGGAGGAATTTCGAAGCCTTCGAAGTTTCAAGGAAAGTGCTACAACTGTGACAAAGTGGGTCATAGGTCTTCTGATTGCAAGAAGCCCAAGAAGCCCAACAAAAAGAAAGAAGCAAATATGATGAATGATATCTCCAAGGAGATGTCCGATATAGACCTCTGTGCTACGGTCTCTGAAGTAAATCTGGTTGGCTCTAATCCAAGGGAATGGTGGATTGATACGGGAGCTACTAGGCATATTTGTTTTGATAAGGCGATTTTCTCTAGCCTCAAAGCTTCCAATGCTGGTGAGAAGCTTTATATGGGAAATTCTGCGACTTCCACAATTGCAGGGGAAGGCACGGTGATTCTGAAGATGACCTCTGGAAAGAATCTGACTTTGAAGAATGTACTTTATGTGCCTGATATTCGCAAGAACCTTGTGTCTGGTGCCTTGTTGAATAAGCATGGTTTTCGTATTGTAATAGAGTCAGATAAGGTTATTTTGTCTAAGAGTGGTATGTTTGTAGGCAAGGGCTACGTTTGTGATGGGCTTTTTAAGCTCAATGTAATGTCTGTTAAAGACGAAAATGAATTGAAGAATTCTTCTGCTTACTTGCTTGAGTCTCCTAATTTATGGCATGCTAGATTAGGACATATGAATTATGACACTATACGACGATTAAGTGTAAAAGAATACATACCAAAATTGAACATCGATTCAAAACATAAGTGTGAAACTTGTGTTGAGGCAAAATTAACGAGATCATCATTTAAACGTGTGGAAAGAAACACCAAAGTGCTAGACTTAATACATAGCGATATATGTGATTTAAAATTCGCTCCAACTCGAGGAGGTAACAAGTATTTTATTACATTCGTAGATGATTGTACAAAATACTGCTATGTATATTTGCTCAAAAGCAAAGATGAAGCTATAGATAAATTTAAAATCTATAAGGAAGAAGTTGAGAAACAACAAACAGAAAAAATCAAAAGGATACGTAGTGATCGTGGAGGTGAATATGTTAAACCTTTTAGGGAATTCTGTTCACAACATGGTATAATTCATGAGATCACTGCACCATATTCCCCTCAGTCAAATGGAGTGGCTGAGAGGAAGAATCGCACTCTAAAGGAGATGATGAATGCGATGCTGCTAAGCTCTGGACTTCCACAATCAATGTGGGGGGAAGCCATCTTAAGTGCAAATTATCTTTTAAATAAGATGATGCGCAAAAACAATGATGAAAGTCCTTATGAAATATGGAAGAAAGAGAAACCGAGCTATAAGCATTTGAAAGTGTGGGGGTGCCTTGCTAAGGTACTGATCCCTGTGCCTAAGAAGGTGAAGATTGGTCCAAAGACCGTAGATTGTATCTTCATTGGATATCCTCCAAATAGTACTGCATATAGGTTTCTCGTACATGAATCAAAGATTCCTGACATTCAAAAGAATACGATCATGGAGTCAAGGAATGCCTCATTCTTTGAGACAACATTTCCTTGTAATCCAGAAATTGAACGCCCTACAACGTCTAAACGACCTCATGAGTCTATAGAGGAAGACATTGAGGAAGAAGACAGTGAAGATGAAAATGTGGGGGTAGTAAGAAGGAGCAAAAGACAAAGGAAAGAGAAATCCTATGGGTCAGAATTTATGACTTATTTGCTCGAAGAGGGTGATCCGAAAACCTATAAGGAAGCGGTAACATCACCTGATGGACCTATGTGGAAAGAGGCCATCAAAGACGAAATTGATTCAATCATGCAGAATCATACCTGGGAGCTAGTGGACCTGCCATCTGGATGCAAACCACTAGGTTGCAAGTGGGTTTTCAAAAAGAAATTGAAAACTGATGGCAGTATCGACAAGTATAAGGCCAGACTTGTAATTAAAGGATACAAGCAACAACATGGCCTCGATTACTTTGATACATACTCCCCTGTATCACGAATAACATCCATAAGAATAGTGCTTGCTATTGCTGCACTACGAAACTTGGATGTACATCAAATGGATGTGAAAACAGCTTTTCTAAATGGAGACTTAGACGAGGAAATCTACATGGAACAACCCGAAGGGTTTGTGGTTCCTGGACAGGAAAGAAAGGTATGTAGATTAGTTAAGTCATTATATGGCTTGAAGCAAGCTCCCATGAAGTGGAATGAAAAGTTTCATCATTTTATGATGGAAAATGACTTCAAGGTGAATGAATGTGATAGTTGTGTCTATTACAAGGATAACGAGAACGAATATGTCATGATAACATTGTATGTAGATGATCTACTTATTGCTGGTAGCAGTGGAAAAGTGATCAAGTCTACAAAGGACATGTTAAGATCAAGATTTGACATGAAAGATATGGGACAAGCAGATGTGATTCTAGGTGTGAAAATCTCTAGAACATCAGAAGGTATCGTGCTAAGTCAGTCACACTATGTTGACAAGATCCTTGAGAGGTTTGCCAAGGATGATAATGAGATAGCCAAAACACCTGTGGATTTGACTTTACATCTATCCAAGAATAAAGGTGTAGGGATTTCTCAATTGGAATACTCGAGGATAATAGGAAGTCTGATGTACCTAATGAGTTGTACAAGACCAGACATTGCATACTCAATGAGTAAGTTGAGTAGATTCTCAAGTAATCCAGGAGCTGATCACTGGAAAGCGATAACAAGAGTACTAAGGTACTTAAGAGGAACTCGAGACTATGGACTACATTATGGAAGATATCCAGCAGTACTTGAAGGGTACACAGATGCAAATTGGATATCTAGCAAGAAGGCATTGAAGTCTACGAGTGGCTACGTGTTTACACTAGCTGGGGCAGCCGTGTCATGGAAATCCTCAAAACAAACAGTAATAACTCAGTCCACGATGGAAGCTGAGTTTGTGGCATTAGACAAATGCGCACAAGAGGCTGAATATTTACGCCAATTCATGGAGGATATTCCTAGATGGCCAAAACCTGTGACTGCAATAGGACTACATTGTGATAGTCAGTCAGCTATTGGCAAAGCACAGAATATGTTGTATAATGGTAAGTCTCGTCACATACGACGACGACACAGTTCCATTAGACAATTAATATCAACTGGAATTATCACTATTGACTTTGTACCGTCAAGGGATAATATCGCGGATCCATTAACCAAAGGGTTATCAAGAGAACTGGTTGATAAATCATCTAAGGGGATGGGCCTTAAGCCTATTGCTTAACGGCGTCATGGTGGACACCCAACCTTGCTGACTGGAGGTCCCAAGAACTTGGTTCAAAAGGGCAAACTAAATCATGATGACCAAATCACTGTGGGGGTAACCCCTGGCCTGTTCCTATGATGAGGAAACAGTGAGACCCGTATGATACGAGGGTAAGCTTACGCTTTTAATGATCTTTTGGTGAATACATGAAATTCAAGGTTGAATGCATGAAATTCAGTTGAGTAAACACGGGTTACTCTTTAAGATAAAGATCACCTATGTAGGAGAGAAGTGGGGCCGCTTCAAAGGAGAATTGCGAGGCACAATTCTTTAGAAACTCCCGCAGAACCAGGACGATGTCCATGGCCAAAATGGACATACTCATGAGAGCTGAACGAGTCAGAAAGGATGTAGTGATAAGTATATCATCGCTTACACAAACGGTCGAACAGTTCAAGGACACTCGCGTCTACTGTCTACCAGTAAGGTCGGTATGCTTATTCGAGCGAAGGTTCAAGGAGCATTCTCTACCTATCGTATGCTATATCTGATCGAAGAAACTATCACCAAGCCAAATTCCGTGTCTGTCTGTCTGGTGTGTGCTACTGAAACATCAATCTCATCCATGTGGGGGATTGTTGGAAAATGTGGGTAGAAGCCCCACATTGTCAAGTCATTTTGAGCCTAAGTTTGAATGCTTCTTGATTGCGTGCGCGCAACAAGTTATGGTTGGAGTACGTTCGTCTTCGAGAGAGCTTTCCAACGCATATTTAAGTATTCAAAATGATCAAGGAATGGATGAGATATGATTATCCAAAGTTGGTACCTTGAAAGTGGAAATCTAGAAATGAGAACTTGAATCCCACATTGAATTGGAAAAGTGTTTTCCATGCCTTTATATAGTAGAACACTTATGTAGTGTTTAAGATGTGTTAGTATGGTATTGCTCCGCCACCTACGTGCGCGCAGGGGGGTGCAAATCATGGGATTTCGAGGGCAAATTCGTGGCTTCGCAAGCCTTCGGGTTTTCCGCGTGGGCGACCTGCGGACACGAATGCAGTAAAAATCTGGGGCGGATAGATCCGGACCAGTTTTGCAAAGTTACTGTCAGACTCAAACTTGCTGTCGAAGAAGTTACTGTCAGAACTGCTCATTTCAAAGTTGCTGTCAAGGAACTTTACTGTCAAACATGAAAGTTGCTGTCAAGGAAGTCTTGACAGTAAACTCGGCGGGCAAACTTGCTGTCGAGTCCTGACAGTAAACTTTGCGGACAAACTTGCTGTCACGGTATGAAACTTACTGTCATGCGGCTTGACAGTAAACTCAAACCTGCTGTCGAGTTTCCACTGCTCAATATAACGCTTCGTTATTAATTCGAAATTGATTACGAATTTAATTTTGACAACCGATTGCCTTTATTATTTAACGCGTGATTAATTAGGTAAACGCGTGGTAATTAAGGAAATTGTGTAGCGCACAAGTTTTCCCAGTCTATATATTCATCTCATTCGGTCTTAGGTTATTGTATCGAAATAAGCCAGTCTTCTGACCTAAACCCTAAACACAGTCGTCCTCTTCCTGGTGATAGTTCTCTTGCTCTATTCAAGCTTGCTGAAGGTGCTGTTTTTCGTGAAATCATCGTGTTCTCGTTTTATCCTGGGAGGCTATCGACTCATACATACGGTGAGAGGCGAAATAGCTTTAAGGAGACAGTTCCGCACTGGACTCGAGACATCCTCCGTTCCTTCTCTTCTCTTAACAGTTTTGTTTATTGTCATACACTAATCTGTTGTTTGCACACACAATCACTCGTATATATAATTGTGTTTTTGGCAGATTGTTTCACATAAAAAACATTTATAGATTGGGTATTGATTTTACATGCCATCTCCATGCTCTTGAAATTTAAACTATTGTTTTTTGAAAGAAATTATGTTACTTGATTTATAACGTGATCTGTTAGTAACATGTTTCGATTTCCCTACACCGTCTGAATGGCAGTTATACCGTGTTTTTTTTAATTATTCGAATTAGTCTATATAATACGGAGTAACTATTTTGTAAAAGCTTCCCGTTGGACTTGGTATTATAGATGAAATAAAAAAAATTGATTTCACTCAATTTGTTTTGCCAAGATTTGATTGAATTTGCCAGATAAATTTTTCCATTTAGAAGGAATATATTAATGATTCAATAAATTTGATAATTTTTTGAGTGCTATGATTATCAAATTTAAGTTGATTGAATTACAATAAATGTCCAGATTTTTTTATTTTATTAGTTTAATTTAAAATTTTCCTCTAAAAACAGCTAATTTTAATTTTAATAATTTTTATCAACGGACACAATATAAGTTACAATTTACAAGTTAGAAGTCTAGTGAAACACATTAACGAATCTTATCATAAAAGAACAATTTACAAAGTTATAATTCATTACAATTTAAAGATTAATCAACACCATGTAGATCGAATAGTTAAAATGTGTACCGTAAAAAATAATCGAACACCTTGGCGAATCAAATTTAATAAATCATGTATTATTATTTGTGCATAAAAATATATATATTACAAAAATTAATATTTAAACTTTAATTTATTTTTTAGCATATTCCAATATAAAAAAAATTAAAATTGGAACAAAGTAATAAACCTTTCATTGGAATTTATCTTATCCTTTATAAATAAAACACTTAAAAATATAATTACATTTTTTAGAATCTTAATTATAGAATTGTACTAGTCATAAAAATTCAAAAATCATATAAATTAATATTAAATATCTGATCTCATAAACTTATAAAATTAATATTTTTAAACACCTTGACTATAGGTTAAAATTTTAAATTAATATAAAATCCAAAATTAATTGACTTTTTATTTTATCACACTAACATACAATATTAAACTTAAAATTTAAAAAATCATTTAAGATAATATTAAAGTCTATACTATAAAATAAGAATGTTTTTTAATTATCAAATAACGTGCATTATACAAAATCTTTTATTGAACACCTTAAAATTAAATATGTTCAATAGAACATTCGTGATCCTTTTAAAAACTAAATTATTATTTTGATAAACCAAATTTTATATTGATAAAAATTAAAAAATTATATGAGTTAGTTAAAACATTATGCTAACTCATCATAGTTTTATATATATATTATTATTAGGATTGTTATTAATATTATTTAATAAAAAATCTTAGAAAATGTGTGTTGTTTGTGATATATTCTGTATGGTGTTCTTCAAACAATAAAAACTGTTATAATATACTAATAATTGATTTATACTAAGATGGCACGTTTGATTTTTGTATGACAGGACATGTGATTTTAATTTCATCGTAATTTTCTCATAGAACTTTTTCTAATTTCCTTAAATTTATTCTTTAATTACCAGTGTGGAGCCATTTATTAGATTTTTAATGACCGTTTTTAAAGATTATGTAAATTTCCTTATTTGTTTTATATATTAATTTTGAGTTTGCATAAGCTATCAAAGTATCAAACAAAATAACGTACACGAGAACTATAATATCAAACATCTACTTTCACGTTACAATTTATTGTCAATCATCCCCCATTAAGGTTTTGAATATAACCTTAATATACTTTGGACCCAATTCATATTTTCCAAATTCAACTATAATGTTCTTCTGTTCTTGAGTAAGATTTTGAGTTGTTTCCCCGTGGAAAGAACTGATAGTGAGTTTCACCTTCTCCATACGTATGTCTACGTCGTGCTGAGTATCATCCTTTTTAGCAAAATCGACTTCAAGTTCTACAAAATTATATCAACATTAATCATTACTGATTAAAAACCGTTATCACTACATAAAAAAATAGCGTTAATAATCTTACCTTTCCTATCCATTGAAAGATGCTTTGTTGTTTAAATGTCAAATATGAGTTTGATAACAATTTGTTGGGATATCAAAAATTTATATCGATGTGTATACAAATTCGGTATGTGTTTTGTCAGTTTTGATTTGATTTAATTGGTGTTTTATTATGATAAAAATGGTAAGCATGTGTGATGAGAATGATTGATTATTTCACACGTGACTAGACATGTGACAAGCTGTTATTTGAACTATTTATTAAATTTTTAATTTAACTATTTAATATGGAATTCTTCATATTATTTGGTAATTACCAGTAGGAATTCATATAATTTAAAATTTTTGTTCTTCAGAAAATATATTTAAGAATTTTGTTTTTATTTTTATATTATTCTTTAATATTATTCATATATATTTTTTATTTTTTTTAATAATATAATATTATGCTGTTATAGTCTATATATTTTTTTAAAAATATAATAATATGTTGTATGTTCAAGTATTTAAACTTTTAAATTCACCATTTTGAAATGTCTACCCCATTAAATGTTCAATATTTTTTGAAAATTTGAAAACAACCTTCCTAATTAAGCGCCTGTGATAATGAAAATTATAATGGTAAGTGGTTTGATTGATTTAATAAATTATTACTATACATTATATCTCATAATTGAAAACTTATAACTTGCTTAGTTTTTGATATGGTAAATCTCCGATTTTCATTTGAAAGNGCTTAGTGTTTGATATAGTAAATCTCCGATTTTCATTTGAAAGAAAAAACTACTATCATTCGTTCTAAGTTCAATGGATAACAGAAGAGGTAATGTTGATCCACTTGTTAAAGTATACATGTTTTAGTTTATTATATTGTTCTCCATACAACAAGCAATAATCTAGAACTCTGATGCAAGGAAAGGATAACAAAAAGAACGATGTTGTAACCCAAGGCCAGTATAGAGCAGCTCGTGAGGTTTTATCAAATGTAACACAAGGCAACTTGAAAGCTCCATTTAAGCTCCTAACCAATGTGAATGATACCAAAATACCTATGGTATTTGACAATTCTGCATCAAAATATGTTAGGAACTTGAATAATGTATGTAATGAAAATGATGATGTGAGATCGTGTCCAGGTAACAAGTTCTCTGTTAGCATTTGTATATAATTCACATTTTTATTACCAATTTATATGTTCAACATACTAATTTATTATTAATTAAACATATATAGCTTCAATCCTGAAACGTCTAAGGCCTAGTAGTGGAAAGGAAAATGTTTCAGGCAACCTTTTACTGTCAGATAAAAATATGAACACCAATACTCCTTCACAAAAAAGAGTTCGTATTGTAACGCCAACAGATCCAACAAGTTATCATCACAAATTAATGGATAACACTGTTAGGAATATAGGAGAGGACGATGACTTTGAAGATATGTATGTAACTGAATCCACGATTGGTAATCTACAGTTGGCTCAAGAAGAAAAAACTAACAAGGTACATGTTATATGGTTACTAAACATATTAATAATAACTTCTACTAATAACGTTTTTATCTGTGATGACTACTTTATTTTAGGATGACAATGCAAACGAGAAAAAGTCCAGAATTGTTGGAAGCCCAATGTGTAGAACTCTAAAGAACAGAAGACGGAACAAAAAAGATTTTGATAAGTGGTTATTGGTTAGAATTCAGCCAAAAATTCTTACTGATGCAATCAGGTCTCTCTCTACTGACCAAAGAAAATGGGTGAAGAGTACTGGTTTTGGTTCTATACTGTCATTCAGGATGAATCAGTATCCTCAGGCGCTGTGTTATAATATAGCATCATGTTTTCAAGCACACTCTACCTCATTGAACTTCGGCGAAATGGTCATACCAATAGCCGACGAAGATGTCAACGAGGTCCTTGGTTTACCTCGTGGTTCAAATAATTTACAGATAATTCGCAGCACACACATTGAGGACATGTGGAGGGAACAATTTAAACATCTGGGGAGGGTTGGATGGAAAATAACTGCAAACATGGTTTCAGAATTGGTAAGGAAATCAAATGAAGTAGATAGGATGTTTAAACTAAACTTCCTTATCCTTCTTACCAATGTTTTGATTGAAGGACCAACGAATCCATATGTTAAGCAGACAATTATAAACTTTGCTGGTGATTTAGACCATTGTTACAAATACAATTGGTGTAGATACTTGATAAGTCAGTTGAGGATCAGATCAATTGCATGGAGTCAAAATCCTGAAACAAAATATTATACTAGATCACTCCCATTACTTGTTGTAAGCTACATTTTTAAACACTCAAGGAACACATTACTTTATTAGCCACTATTTTTATTATATAAATGATTCATGATATTTTTTATTTTTTGTTCAGTACCTATACATGGATCGTGTAGTAAATGCCAAATGGCAAGCGGCAAGTTAGGAGAAAGAAACCAACTTTTGTTGGCTGGTCGGATTCTTTAATTCTTGACAGGTAGGTTTCAGACAACTCGAGAAATACAATTTTTAATCGGAGACTCGCGTTACCTTTAAGGTGCAAAGATTCAGATGATGAGAGTAGCTACGAGGTACTACTGTATAAATAACTCAGTATAATATTTTTATACTAATTATTTTTAGTGAAAATTAAATAACTAATATAAATGCATGAATGCAGGATAACACTTGGAAAACAGACACGACTGACATTTCAGACAATGAAGAGGTTGAAGGAGAATATAATCAGGAATTTCAAAATTTGACTTTGGTTCACAATAACATTACTCCCAAGAATTATGCCCATGGCCTTTTAGAGATTGAGTATAAAACAGATATCCATGATACAAAAATTGGAGTGTCTAATGTTGCTAAAAAAGAGGTAAATTCTTCGCTTTATAATGTTCATTGTGCCAATTTATTTGGAATATTCATATAAAATGTATGAACCCTGAAACAAAAAATATCGCAGAATCTCCCTGCAGAGAACAACTTGTTTGGAAAGTTAGATCAATCTGGTGTAAAAAATGAGGTCTACACAATTGAAATTAATGCATCTAAGGGATTATTACAAAGCGCAAACAATTCCACCACACAGGTATGTTGACATCCATATATTAAATGCTTTACATCACTATTTATCTTGTATAGTTCTAATGTTAAAAAGTCAGTCTTACAGGTTCCTCGATATGTTATTGATAAACTCAAAGAATCAGTTGAAAGTTATGAGATATTGCAAGGGAAGTGCATGATGTATCTGTTATCTGCAAAAGAATTGTTCAGGAACAATACACTTGTTAATTCATTGGAAATAAAATTCGCAGAGTTGATTAGCATGGCAAATGCTTTTATAAAGGAAGAGCTCAGTTTGAAAGATTCTAATGAAAAAGCAGGGTATTCTGAAATTGATCTTGAAAAAAGAAAAATAAACATTACACAAGCAGGGGAAGCACCTGCTATAGAAGTGGGATTCCTTGACGAAGATTTGTGTTTATCCACTCAGGATTGGTTGTTTATTGATAGCTATTCAGTACCCAGGGCAAAGACCATGCCCAACTCATCGAAACTCTTCAACAGTATGGATTCTCAATCTAAATCACTTTCACTGAAAGATATTCGTTTATCGGCAGGATTCAAAACACCAAGCTCCAATAATGTGTTTAAAGTCCCATTGGATGCATCTATTCCAACTTTTGATCTAGGAAGTGAAGTAAAATGAGATAGCAACAAAAGTCTTGTAGATAATAAACAGCAACCTCAATGCAGTATTGTTGATATCGGACGGCCGATGAGAGACAAGAAAGTTTCTGATATACACAAGTCACTTTTTGTTGAGAGGATTACAAACATCCATGGTAATTCTTTCAAAAAAGAAGAAATTGATTTGTGGAACTGGATTCATTCAAACGACCAATACCCAAAGTAAATTCCATTTATTTTACTTTTATATATAATTACTTAATTCCACAATAAATTTTTTCAGTTATCTAATATTTTTTCCTTCCAGTCGAATCCTCTTTCAATGGAAGAATATTAGATGTTATAAAGTTGATTTTCAATCAATGAAAGATGGTGAAATGGTCATGACTTTAGTTCTTGATGTATGGAGTTGTTTCTTGAANAATCAATGAAAGATGGTGAAATGATCATGACTTCAGTTCTTGATGTATGGAGTTGTTTCTTGAACTCAATGGAAGAGCTAATAGCTGCCACATCTCCTAGACGTATATTTTGCTACACAGAAACAATAGTAAGTTTTTGGTCTTTTATTCTTGTTTATTTCTTGTGAATTTAAACCTTATAATTATTTAAAATTTCAGTTGGGAACCCTGAATGGATTTACTGAGAATACACTTAAGAAGAAGTATTTGATATTTGAAGAGAACATGGGTCATATCTTCAACACATTTGGGACAACATTAAATGAAGTTGATCTAGTAAATATCTTGTATTATTTTATAGTGTTCTTAATTCATTCTCAATATTGGATTTTTTCTCTAGAAAACTTACTTATATCTGTGCTTCAAGGTCTTCTTTCCAATACACCAAGTGAATCACTACTATGTTGTCTGTTACAATATCAAAACTTCAGCTATAGATATTCTCGACAATCGAATATCAGAGAAGTCAGTTAAGAATCTTTATGGGAATCAACTTGCTGTTCTGGTATAATTCCATTTGATCAACTTGTAAAATATTTAAACTTGATATATTTGAAAGATGACTACGAGTTTATATTTTGATGCATCATAACCACTTTACATCGTACATGAAACGGAAGAATATTAGAAAAGTTGCTGAATTTCTGCTATTGGAACCACAACGTCTGAAGATGTTATGGCAGACTAAAGATAATGGAATAGATTATGGAGTCTTTGTCATGCGCCACATGGAAACATATTTTGGTGGGGGGACAAGAAACTGGGGCTCAAGATTAGCAATTGAAAGTGTAAGTATAAGGATAAAAAATAATTGTTTTATGAAAGTTCCAGTTATGGTTCAATATCAGAAGTCACGAATATATTTTTTTATGCAGTTTACTCAGAGAAAACAGATAAGCAGACTTCGTCTTCTATACACGTACAAGATACTTTCCAGCCCCCTCAACCAATTTTATGGAGTTATACAGGATGAAATCAGAGATCCTTCTTTATTGCTTGATGAAAAGACATTCCAGATTGCTTCTCAGAAAATTGTCAAAAAATAAGCTTATCTTAATTATGAGATTCCAATTCAAGTTATGTGATTGGTATAATTAAACATCAGATGTTATAAGTTTCTAAACTTCATTTCTCTTGCTATTATTTTAAAACACAAGACATTTGATAACACATTTATTCATATTGTATTCAAATGTATTTTCATGGATATTAAATCAAATATTCTTGATAGTCAGAACACTATCAGTAAGGAACACGAAACAGATCATCAAACGTAAATTAGTGTAACATTGTTTACATCATAGAACACTTAACATAGTAGTTATATCATCACATTATGTTGTTTTAATAACACAACACTTAATATACCACTTATGTTATCAAAACCTATTGCAATGACCAAGAACGATGAAGTAACTTATATATTTATCAGATAATAATATTGTAAAACACTATGTCAAATCATCCAAGCGTCACTGATGCTGGTGATGATTTATTAATTAAATCACATTCTCGAATAAATTTTGGACAATACAATATAATCAAATTTTTACAAGACATATCAATGTCCCACCTTCTTTGATATTAATTACTCTTCATTGTCAATGTAATGAGTAAATGAAGAATATTTTTCACCATTGTACATTACAAAGGCATGCTTCTGGCACACACCTTGTGATTTGATTAAATTTCTTATGAGATTAACTTTTTCTTTCTCTTGATAAGTCTTGACTGACAAGTAGTGTTTCTGAACTCCGTTGGTCTACCAAACTACAAAAAAGGAAATATTACATTTGATTTGAGACCCTCCGACTCAATTTATATTTGCTGTTAGACTCAAGGGTACTTCACTGAAAGTCAAACAACTGGTGGAACTGTGGCCTTTGTTCTGGACTTATAATTGCTGTGACTCTAATTGTTTATGTCCAATACCATGTGGGTTGGGGGGTTGTAGATATCATCCTCACATGTATTATGGCTTCTATTATAGTGATCTTCTGTATGAGAAGGCCATTCTATCGCTTTAGGATAGCATCAGGAAGCCCCTTAACGCCAATGCTACAAGTCTTTGTGGCAGCTATTATCAAGAGAAAACTGCCACTTCCTTCTAGCCCAGATCAATTGTATGAGGTCCCTAAATCAGCAAACACTCAAGGAAGGCTTCTTTGCCACACAGAGGGTCTNTGATCAATTGTATGAGGTCCTTAAATCAGCAAACACTCAAGGAAGGCTTCTTTGCCACACAGAGGGTCTTCGGTAAGAAAAGTTAATTTCATAGTTTATTAAGAAATCTAATGATCCAAAAATATAACTTCCTAACTCTGTGGTACTATTTGGTACTTGCATTATATGAAGATTGGATATCTCAAGATTCCCTAGAGGAACACTACTGTTTTCTTTGACATGGAGAGTTATATTTTTCTACTTTCTTCAGATTTCTTGACAAGGCTGCAATCATTGACGATGAGCAAAGTTCAGTTGACAAACAAGAAAACCCATGGAAACTCACAACAGTGACCAAAGTAGAGGAAAACGAAACTCATTCTCAAGATGATTCCAATCTGGTTAACTTCTCTACCATTCGGTATATGTGTAGCACAGACCTCCACATTCTTTATCAAGCAAAGCACAACAATGAACCGTCATGAGATAATAATATTATGTTAACATGGTAGAACACTTAGAGTAATTTTTCGTTATGTCCAAATTTGTATATTTTAACATACGATAATCAGTATCATAATAAAGCATAAGTCAAAAGAACACTAACCAGAAACACGTTTAAACAAGAGAGAGTAAAATATATAAATGGATTATGAAATAAATTTAAACATGTTAGTGAAATAAACAACAATATAAGATTATTAAATTAGAAATACGAGTAATGTATTTGAAACAATATTGAAAACAATATCTTTTAGTAAAAACTATTAAATTTACTTAAAAGTTGTGAGTAGACAATGTAAAAGATCCTCATTATGCATCATCATTTTCCAAAGCTTTTAACGTTGTAACGTCTTCCAAAAAATATAGCACGCCGCTCATTATAATCCGAAGTCAGCATTTTAGCAACAAAATCTACACGCAATTTATTAAGTTGCACCATTTGATCATATTGAAAAAACAAAATCAATAACAAACATTATAAGTGGAAAAGAATATTTAGAAACAATATTAACTCTTCTGACAAAAAAAAACAATATTAACCCAAACTAATAAACAATAATACGTACACTTTCTTCTGCAAGATATGTAACCCAAGATTGTGTTCTGCCACCCATATATGTTTCCATATGACGCATTAAAAAAACCCCACAATCAACATCATTATATTTAGTCTGCCAAGACATTTGTAGTCGTTCTGGGACCAGAAATTTTATCGCATGAAACTTTGAATATTGTTTTTTTCTCAAGGAATTTGGTGAAGTGTTTATGCTGTAAAGTATAAGCATTGTGTCATTACGTATATATATATACCATGTTAATATATATTATACAGAGTTTAGTAATTACCAAGATATCAGTCTGATCACCATAAATTTCATGAGCAAAATGTTCAGATCTTCTATTGTCAAGGATATTTATTGAGAGTTTTTGAAGGTTGTAGCAAACAAGATAGTGATGATTAAGAATAAACATCGTGAAGAAGATCTAAAAAAATAATAAAAAAGGAATTATATCAGTATAATTATATTGTATGAGTTCTAATATAAGAATTCTTAAAAGAATTTTACCAGATCAATTTGTTCCAATAGAATGTTATAAGTATTAATTAACCTATCAAGATTCTCCTCAAAGACGTCATATATTATTTTGTCTGGTATTTGTTTTGTTGCATTAAGCACACCAACCTGTCGAAGCTTTTATGTTAATCACATATGTAATTGTGAAAAAATATTAAAGGACAATCCATACCGCATTGGTTGTGAAGCAAAAAACTCAGTTTGGTGTAGATGTTGGACGAATAGAATTCTTTAAATTCAACATACAACACCAAACATCTATAACTGATGTCGTTATCATCTCTCCAAAATTCATTGACTGAAAATCTAACTTATATCCAATTATGTCATTCGACTTGAAAAAAATATTACTGTGATCCAAAGAGAAAATATAAGAATATAACTAGAAAAAAACTAACTATATAGAAACTATTTAAATATGTTCTTACTTCATGTGACCTCCATTAGAATTCACGATTTTCCAAACAATTTCATTATCCACTTTTAAATCCTCATACAAAGTCATGTTGACCATACATCTGTTTATTGTAGGTTGGAGCAAAACGTTTTGATATAAAACCAAGGGCATTCTCATTGAGTTTCAAAAATTTTAATCTCATCTGATCCAAACAATAATGTTTTGGAAACTTCTCCTTCATCTCAAGTAGACCTTGCATACAAGTTTTCAGTTGAACCGTGTATTCTTCAAGAGATTCTTTTAAATATGAAACGACAATCTGTTCCAAACAACAGATCACTATAGAGAATCTGATTGATTTGAACTAAATAAAGACTGATGTAATATTATACACAAATAATATATAAACTTACTTCTGGTGTCGCGTCTTCATCATTCTGATATTCACGATCAATATCCTCACACACGCTTTTTACAATACGTGTTATGTTATTTTCGTTGTACTCATCCTGTATTGTGGACCATAAAAAAATATATGTTAGTTTATACAATGATGATGCTTATAAAAATTCTGCAATTTAATCACCTCGAACGATAACAACGCCGGAACACCTTCCACCATAACTCCTTTTGTTGGTGAATCCACTTGCAGCGTCATCATCTGTGGTATACCACTAAAAGAATATATGTGTTCTTCTTAGTATTCTGTAAACGATTNTACACCACTAAAAGAATATACGTGTTCTTCTTAGTATTCTGTAAACGATTTTGTAAAGATGTAAATAACTATATGTTATAAAAGCTAAGAACCTGGTCTTGTTATGTTGTTTCTCCATTGTTGGCTGTAACAAAATACTTAAGCAAACAAAAAAGCACCGTAAAACTATAACAATGGTTGTATGTATCGTATATAACCTATAATATAATTATATTATATTCTTACCATATATAAAATATTTTTAATAAATATCCTTGATGATAAATCAATGTATTTGATTTAATGGGACCGTATATGTATCTTAAACGTAACATGTATACCCCTCATGGTTTGATTTATTTACAAAAATACCTTTATATACTGTATTAATAATTATATAAATACTATTTATAATGCACGGTGGATATTAGGGGTCTCTAGGGTCTCTTGATGAAAGGGGTCTCCCTAGAACCCTACCTATATATATATATATATATATATATATATATATATTACGAGAATTCACTTTTCATCATATGCATCTTTTCTCTCAAGTATGTCATTTTCAAGAGTAAATCTCGACATACATACTAAAACACTATAAACTGACTTTCAAGATTTTAGGAAATATTAACTACCCGACTCTTTGACCTTACTTGGGTTAACTCCTTTACAAATTTTTTACCCGCAGCGTATGCTAAATAATATTATATTTATTTTATTATTAGACAACATTCTAATTAATAAAAAAAGTAATTTTGTTTTATAATAATTGCATTCTAATTTTATTTTTAGAACTAAACAAATTTTAAGAAAATAATGAATTTTTTAATGCTAATCAAGATATTTAATTTATATCAAAAATAAAAATTTACTCGATTAAAAGTCTTTTAATCAGTAGTTCTATACAAATTATTTTTTAAACATTTGAGACTTTATGAATAATAAATTTAACATTTTAAATTTATAGAAATGTATAACTATTTAATATATTTTATGGAATACTCTCTCTGTTTTTTTATATTTGTCGTTTGACTTTTTTGCACGTAATTTAAAGTACTTTTACCGTATAGTTAAAATAATTATTTTTTTAAAATTATTTTTGTGAATTTTAGTATAAGTTATATATTTTTATTCAGAAGTTTTTTTTTTTTTTAAATAATTATTTTAACTATACGATCAAAGCACTTTGAGATGTGTGCAGAAAAGTCAAACGTCAAATATAAAAAAACAGAGGGAATATCTTTTAGGAATATTTTTGAACAATTTATTGGTCCACTCTTTTATACCTTTTAAAAAAAAAATTATGTTTCAAGCCATTGTTCTTCTGAATCTAACTGTAATCAAAATAAAACAATAAACTGTAACAATACATATATCCATACACACGTACATATATGTGTATTTTTAAATTTTTATGAATCAAAATAGAACAACAAATTAGTAGTATAAAATACAAGTAAAAGAATACGCTGGGCAGTGAGAAATTTTTTGTTTGAGGAAAGAAGAAACGTGTTTTAGGTTTTACACAGGTTATCTCTCTTTTTAATGATAGAAATTATAAAGTAAATTAATTTAATAAAATAAGAGAGAGGGAAAATAGTGGGTCATGCACTCGTGCTATTCCTAAAATATTGGTAATGAGTTTGTAGTGTTTTAGTATGTGTGCCAAGATTTATTCCATTTTCAAATTCAAATACATGCCGTAGCTAATTAGCACACTCATGTCTACGTTCATGTAGTGCATGCTCTTATTTTTGTAATATTTTTATAATTGATGTCGAAGCACTTATATAATACTCCCTTCATCCCATTTTAGATATCCCTTTTGCAAAAAAATATTTATCCCAAATTAGTTGTCCCTATCTTCTTTCGATGTATATTTATCAACAATTTTTCAAAACTACCCCTTCTTATTTGTCATTTCCAATGTAGCATTACGTTGATATAATAAATATGAATAGATATGAAAAAAATTCTAATCATTTAATACTTCTTAATATATGATGCATGAGCAATTCATACAAATTAAGGTCATGATGGATGGCGAGCGGGCTTTATCCTGTCTTTTCATTACTTGATTCGTTATGGGAGAATCAAAAGACCTAACAGGTGTTACTGCGGCTTTACCCGTAGCCCTACAAGTCTTGACAGATCAGATGGCTATGTTTAACAATCGAATGAATATGGTCAACAATAATCACCGACAAGTCAAAAGGAAAGATCCTAATCGAGTCCTCCGAGGCGACAAAAATCATGTTGGTGATATACCGTTATTCTATGGATCTTTGGGAGTATATGAGTTTTTTAATTGGCAAATCGATGTTGATAGATTATTTGATGTCATGGGGGTTCCCGAAAATATGCAAGTTAAGATGGTGGCGGTTCAATTGAAGAGCGTTGCTTCCATATGGTGGGATAAACTTGTTATACAGAGGGAAAGACAAAGTAAAAGACCCGTCAGAACATGGTGACGTATGAAACAATTGATGTTGGAGAGGTTTTTACCGGATGATTATGAATATAAGATGTTGGGATTCGGGAACATATACGCAGCAGAATTACGTAAAATACAAAAAAATAACGAATCCCAAACGCAGGATCCGTGTACAATTGGCGGATGATTATGGTGAAGAAGATGTGTACCTTATTAAAGCTTTCCGTATGCTGTTTAATGGAGGTCCAGAAAAGATGAATCACAGCAGCCCTTTAGTGCAAAGATCTGCTCTCCAAAGAAGTCCACACGAACGCCCGATCGTCCTACGATCACAGGAGTCGGTACTAGCCGAATTGTTTGTCTCTCTCTCTCTCTCTCTCTCTCTTTCTCTCTCTAGCCTCTCTTGATGTTGAGCAGCTAGGGTTTTTCTCTAAAAATGAAATCTGATGATTAAACCCTAATACTATACATCATTATGTATATATAGGGGAGAGAGAGATTTTGGGCCTAACCCTAATCCATGTGGTTTCCAAAACCCATTATGACTTTGGGTTATTATTATTATTAAATCTGAATTCTAATATAATTAATCAAGTCCCACTTAATTAATTCAATAATTAAATTCGAATAATAATAATACTTATTAAATCCGAATTCTAATATAATTAATCAAGTCCCACTTAATTAATTCAATAATTAAATTCGAATAAACAATAATATATTTAAATTCGTAATTTAAATAAACCACTGTTTTGACGTTCTTTGTGTATGACCCTTTAGGTTATTATTACGTTGACAATAATTTTATTATCTAATAATAAAATTATAAACAATGAGCGGCATCTAGTAATACATCATTGCTACCCAAGTAACAATAATAATTGGTGATTCAATTAAACCTTTCGTGAATAATGTTCCATGTAATATAATCCCTTTAACCTTATATTATAGATCAAACTCGAGGCATGTATAGTGTCATCCTCTTCAACGTTTAATCTCGGTTTCCTTGATCAATGAGTAGACTATTTAAACAAATCAATATTTGAGCATGGCCATGCATTTCATAGTCTCACTCAATCAAGAGGCCAATAATATCACTCCTAGAATTGGAGGGTTAAATCCTATATCTATCATTCATATTCCTCATACGATTCATAGCATACCCAATGTACACCTTTATCATTACCCGGTTAAAGGTAACTTTGAGTGTAATCAAAGTATATTAATTCTCGTATAGAAATATAATGATTTCAAGTCAGAGGATCATTACATCATTATCA
>QRFB01001021.1:16619-29363 GCA_008931105.1 Oenanthe javanica
TTTCACATACTTTGTTTGATTGATAAAAATTCCACCATCATTCTGTTTGACTTGAAGCCCCAAAAAGAAGTTTAATTCTCCCATCATGCTCATTTCATAATTTGACTGCATTAGTTGACTAAACTTTTCACAGAGATTATCATTAGTAGATCCAAATATAATATCATCAACATAAATTTGGACAAGCAAAATATCACCTTTATATTTTCTAATAAAGAGAGTTTTGTCAATGGTACCTCTTGTGAATCCATTTTCAAGAAGGAATTTTGAAAGAGTTTCATACCATGCTCTAGGTGCTTGCTTCAATCCATATAGTGCCTTGTCTAACCTGTAAACATGATCAGGAAACTTTGGATCAACAAATCCTGGTGGTTGCTCCACATAGACTTCTTCTTCCAATNAGTGGTTGCTCCACATATTTCTGAATCAAGAGTTGCATCTTGTTTTTCCTTACTTGCTCAGTCCCTTCACACAGAGTTTGAAGAGTATCCCATACTTCTTTTGATGAACTGCAATTTATCACATTGTCAAATATATCTTTATCTAGACCATTGAATAGAATATTCATGGCCTTCTTGTCTTTAAACACTTCCTTTTAATCCTCTTCTCTGAACTAAATGATGAGTTTTGGAACATGTTTGTCAAATGCAGGAGTTCTATCAGGGTTTACAGCTGTGACTAGTTTCATGGGAACATGAGGACCTTTCTTTATGTAGTTAACATATGAAGGGTCAAGAGAAAGTAGATGCATATGCATTTTTACTTTCCATACAAAGTATTCATCTTTTTTGAACACTGGAATTTTCACACCTGGATCTTTTTGGCCCATATTGACTGTTCTTGATCTTTAAACTTTCTGTATGTTGAAATCCTACGCTCTGATACCAATTGTTATTTCCCAGAACAATGTCAATATGATTTATAGAAGGGGTTGAATACAAATCACAAAAAATTTTCTATTTTAATGATTTTTCTTTTGGTTTGAGTGTTTAAGAGAATATATAAATGAACAAGTGAAACTAAAGATTAAATTGAACAAAGATATTTAAAATTACTGATGGATTGAAACTAAAGATTAATAAAACTCAACTGCGTTTTTACAAGGTTAGAAATTAAATCAATTGTTCTTACAACGTGCTCTAAGGCTGAACAGTTGATAAAATGATATTGTCTAACTTATATATTTTCTAACAATGCTACCACACTTGTTTATATACTACAAGTGTGTTTATAATACCTAGAAAGAGTATAAAATAATTAATCTTAAACTAGGATTGTTTTTTATCTATCTTTCCTTTTGCCTTTTTCTATTTTGGGAAAAGTCTTCAGTCTTGGAAAGACAGCTTTAACTTGAGTCTTCACAGTCATCATAGATTGTCTTCCATAGGTGTGCTTTTGTCTGTCAACTTGTGTTGTCTCAATCAATTGATAATTTGTTGTTAGGCATATCAATTGATTCTTCCTTTTATCCATTAACTGATGTTCTTCTTCGATTGATCTTTATATCCATCGATTGATAAATGATGACTTATCGATTAATAGATGTTATCAATCGATGGGTCTTCATATCAGTTGATGGTCTTCAATACTTGACTTGGCTTCTTCAATTGATCTTATATCCATCGATGCTTCAATATCAACTGATCATCATTCACTTGTGTAATTTCCTGTCTCCAAATAATTACAATTAGACAGTCTGTTTTCCCAGTTGCACAAGTAGAAGGGGGTTAAATACTTTCGTGCTTTTTCTGCCTAATTAAAATTAACTCAATAAGAATTAAAGACTTGAATACAGAAAAAAGATTAAGCACAAAGATATGAATAACAACTGTTTGTTTTATTAATGTATAAAAACAAACTCTCCTAATGTGTACACAAACCCTCACAACTTCTCTGTGTTTGTAACAGGAACTCTCTCTATCTCTATGCTCTCAAAAACTTTGAATTATTTTCTACACATTCAATTATGTTACATAGAGTGTTTATATAGAGAGCTGCTTATCAACTAATAACAGAAAATCAAATTACAATAGGAATATAATTCCTATTATTAGTTGATAGTTTCCTTATGTAATTCCCTTTCCTTCCTATAGCATATCTGTAATATATTTGGCTTTATCTTCGAAGACTTCCCTTTTTTGTTATCATCTTCCAAATTCAGCTTTGACTTCATAGACTCAGAAATCTTCAGACTCTGCTAGACTATAGACTCTGATAATCTATAGACTCTGATCATTTATAGACCTGACTGATTGTAGACTCCGATAGTCTATAGAATCTAATCACCTCTTAGACTCTGATTCTTCATCTAGACTCTGGTTTCACTTTCTATAGAAAATCTTCTACGTACAAGAATGTTGACTAACTAGACTCTGATTATAAAATTTCAGAGACTAGAAAGACCTATTATAAATAAGCCATGCTAAATCATGTTATAGTATTTTGTACATCATTAAATGAATATATTCCTAACAATCTCCCCTTATTTATGCTTTATAAAAGGTAAGCATAAATTAATGTTTGACGATGTCAAAACTAAAGAATGAAACAATTAATCTAGAACAAAAATTTGTATAAGGAAAAAGAATTATATCTCACTTTATCTTCTCAAAGGTTGGATTGTTTTTCAGAAAAGATTTCAGCATATTTTCCACCGCAGTAGCAAGAGCTTCACCAACATACTTCTTTAATTTCTTCATTGGAACATTTGATTTGACAGTAAGCTGCTCTCAAATCATTTGCACTGCTTTCTTGTTCTTTTAAATCCTTCAACATTAGAACACTAACTTTCCCACTCAATAGTTGAAATCCAAAGTAATGACCCATACCCTTTTGAAATTTGATTTGTTTTTCTTCTACTGACATGTCTTGATCATTTCCTTCAGCATCAACATATTTTAAAGAAAATTTACCCATCTATCGATTTGCCTGTCTGTGCTGATTCAGCTTCATGTCAATCTCCTTGAACCATTTGTGTGTAACAGCTTCTTTGCTTTTATTCACTTCATAAGCAATTTGTAGGAGAAATCTAATATACTGCAATTCCTCAGCCTGTTAGAAAAAGATGAAATTTGATTGACTTATCCATCTAACATATCTTACTTCCATGAAGTACAAAAGCATCTAATTTTTTACTTTCTCTGTACCTTCTAGCATCTTTCTTTCAAAAACATTATAAATGATTTGAGCAGATACCACTTTGTTTAAGTGCTATTGTGTGATCTTTTCAAATTGCCTATCTGTCAAGGATTGAGGATCCCTGGATAGAGTTGATGTTTTATCAATATCAGATTCTTTAAAGCCTCCAAGTCCTGTCTTCTTCTTGGCTCTCAGTTGTAGATTAGATTGACTACATTGCCAGTAAGTAGATTATTTGACCTCATCAGAGTCTGACATTTTCTTTTGCTTATCAGAATCTGGCTTAGACTCTGACACCAGTCCCTGACTGGTGTGTTTGAGTTTTTGCTATTCCAGCCATTCCAGATTGTTTTTGTTGCACACCACCAGGACCCTTAGGACCATGAGAACTATTACCAGCTTCATCATCATTTCTTCTACTTTTAGCTCCCTTTTTAACTTCTTTGCACACCTCATCCTTATTTCTCCTGGAAGAATCATCAACTTTCTTCTCCCCCTTTTTAACATCATCACCACTTGTGACAGCCAAAAGAATCTGCTCAAGTACTGTGGAAAGATTGGCTTGTGTTGCAATGACTGAATCAACCTTGGTGCTTAAAGCAGATACTATAGATTGAAGCTGAGCTTGATTTTCAGTGATATCAACAATAACATCATTGAAAGCAACTTCTTTGAATAATTGAAGGGAGTGAATTCTGTCAAATCCGGTAATGAGTAGAGAAGTTGTATTATTGACACCAGTAAGTTTGGTTTGAATATGAGATATGTCTTTGACCACACTAGCTAATTGGGCAGCAACATTCTCTGCCTCAATTTTAACATCTCCATCAATTGTTTGATCTTTTTCACCAGGATAGTGACCATGTTCTTGTAGATTTTTTTTTTCTGAAAGGCCTTAAGTCTCTCAGACTGAGGGATATTCAAAATGCAGTCAAAGGTTGTTTTATCATCTATCTCCTTTTATTGTGCAGACTCCTAAGAATGAGGAAACACCTAATCAAAATAAACAAAAGATGGATTAACTGGTCCATCATCCTCAGAAGTGCGATCCTCATCAACAGGTTCAATCTTGGTAATTATAGGTGTAGACTCTGGTGGTGGTGTAGACTCTGAAATTACAAAAGGGACTATAAACCCTGACTCCTCCTTAGAGTGATCAGATTCTGTAGACTTTGGAAGCCTAGCTTGTATAGGCATGATCATTAGTGGTTCTTCTGACTTCAATTTTGCAGTTTCAGGTTAAATGATTGTTATATCCACAAAGCCTCCATGACTCTGTCTGCTCTCCTTGCTAGAGAATTCACCAAATGCTATTGTGGCCTCTGTGTAAATGATTTTTGAGCAGCTAGAGCCTCCTCCTTTTTGCCAATCTGCATAATTAAAACAAAAGAATTTTCATCCATCCCCTACCCCAACTCATTGGACCAACTCTTAGGAAAATCTTGATCCCAATAAGTGAAACTAGGTTCAGGATACCCTAATCTCTCATCCTCACTGTGGGGTTGGGCACCCACTCTCGCTTTCTCACTTAGGCTCTCTATAGCCTTTTCTACCTCTCCTTTTGTCTGGACCAGTGCCAACCTCTCAGTAATTTTTCACTCAATTTGGAGGGTGCACTCAAAAATCCTATAGAAGAGGGGGTGGGAGAAGTAAGGTTTGCTTCAATACCTGAACCACCTTGATAGACGGGAACCCCTTCAAATGTCTGAAGGCTAGGGGTTTCCATCAAGGGGTGAGCATCAACAGACTCTAAACCCTTACAAGCATCTTTTTTCTTTCCAGAGTCTTTTGGCTCCAGTATTCTAGTCTCAGGGTTTACTCTAGACATTGACTGCTTCAGTATGAATTCATTAGAAAACAGAGTTTGAGTGCCACCATCTTTGACTGTTGGTGCATGAGACTCCTCCTCGAGGTGGATAGACTCTGATAGAATAGATAGTGGAAATTCTTCATGAGCATCTATCAGAGTCTGCCCTCCCATATCACTGGGGTTCTCAACAGCATTTTTGAGAGTTGCCAAGGAGGGCCCAACAGCATACTCCCCTGCCCCATTATCAGCCAACCTCTACTATGTGGTTCTTGTGTGGGTGAGGCAGACTGGCATCTTTCTCACTAGTCACCACTGGTGCACTAGTCCCATCCTCCAACTTCCTTGCATCTTCTGCTACCTCTTATTGTTCTTCAATAATAAATGCATCCAAATTGTGATGAAATCCCTTAGATGGATTGCAATAATTGCTAGGGCATCTGTGCGATTGAAGAGTTCCTGCAGTTTCCTTCTTACTTTTTGGAAATATGTGCCATTGAATTGATCTAATCTACTCTGGTAGGTTGGATAGATGTATTTATCGGAAATTATACCTATATTGTGGACAAGATAGTCATCCAACTATCTTGACAGAGGTTGAAAGTGAGAAATCCATTGAATGGTTGTCCTATAGGTAACCCCATTATCCCTAATTGCTTCATAGTTAAAAACTGGTTGCTTAATCTCAGTTTCCAACTCAGCAACATACTCTGATTCTCTTCTTTTATGGGCCTTAAGCTTTTTAGGCTTTTGTGATATTTACTTTTCAGAGTCTGACACACCAAGTGCTTTGAGAACTTCATTTGTCCTGCCTTCTATGAGCCCAGCTGCTTTAACTTGTAATGAAGAGTTAAATAGGTAACTGTAGAGATTTGTGACCACATCTTGTGCAGACATTTATAGCTCCATTTCCATTCTCTTCCTAAGGGCTGCATAGGTTGTGAGAAGATCCAAGACTTGTTGTTGTGTCTTGTAGAGTTGAGGATCTTCTAAAGATTCTACTAATGGATATAAAAATAGTAGTACCTCATCATGTGGAGTAATGATTTCATCAATAAGACAAGAGGCTGCATCCAATGGCATTCCTTCCCAAAATGTTTCATAATTAGAGTCTAAAGGCAGTCTAGACTCTGACTCAACATTATACTCTAGTTCAGGTGTTTTCTTACTTTCAGAGTTTGGCCTTTCAGGAGTCTTGGGAGCATCTGTTTCCTTCAAAATAGGATTAGTAGCAGTAATAGGCTTGTGTGTGTGTGTAGAATAAGCCTTCATTAACCTCTTGTATTTCTGAGCAAAAGATTTCTCAGGAGACCAAATTTGAGAATCTTGAGGTGCTTCCCTAGGTTTATCAGAGTCTGTAGCCTTTTGAGAGTCTACAGACTGGGCTTGAAAGTTAGAATCAAGTGTATCATGACCTTATTTTAGCAAAGAAAGCCCTTCAACAACTTGTTTCTCTAGAGGGTTGAGTTCCTCGTCACTTGGCTCATCCATTAGCCTTGTTTGAACAAGTCTCCTTCTCTTTATAACTGGTGACTGTTGAGAGATACCAGAGGTTGGTTTCTTTTTAGATTTTGGTTTTGGAGATTGTTTAGTGGAATAGGATTTGGTTACTTGGGTAGGTGCATGGGGATTCTCCATAACTTGTTCATTCACCATTTCACCTCCAAAAAATGAAGCATTGTAGATAGAAGGTTTGTCATTAGAGAGTTTTACCTGCATTACCTGTGGATAAGTCATGGCAAGTAGACTCTTCTTTTTGTCATCAATTCTTTTGATGTCAGAGAAAATCCTCCTCTATTGCTTATAGGCCTGCACACAACAAACATCTGTCTTGGAAGACATGTCAGGAATGAAGTGATTCAAGATAAGCATAAAAAATCTATGATAGTAGACTTTCTTTCTGCCCTCTTACACATTGTTTAATTTTGCTCCCATTTAAGTGAGCAATATATCACCACTGTTGATCACCTTGTCAAACGAGAGACTGTAACTAATTTGATAAGTAATAAATGTAATAGCATCAAAACCACTACACTTACCAGTGAAGCACTTAGTAATTTAGTGAAAGAAAAAGGACCAATCTTTCCTTAAGTAAGGCCTAGTTATTTTACTCATATTTTCTAAGCTATCAGAATAACCTATTGCTTTAAATATCTTTTTTATTTCATCATCAGACACTGTATTATCAAAAGAAGACTTGATAGGCAATTGAAACATAGAATTTATCACCTCAGCAGTGACATCAAAAGTGAAGTCACCAAAGGTAAACATGATCTTACCTGGTTCATCCTGAGAAGGATCAACTACCTTGGCTGAACTCCAAGCTTGAGAGACAGCATCCATGTGAATGACTGGTGATGCTTTCAGTATGTAGCTGAGCTCAGATTGCTCCAGGAAATCCATCACATGGTAGTAGTCAGCGTCTACCCCTTTCTTATCTCCAAGTGCTGCAACATGATTCGTGGTCATGAATTCGAAATCCCCAAAAGTGAGTTCCCTCATGACAGTTGAGATAGCAGCCATTGAAATTGTTGAGTTGAGAATGATGAAAATGCTTGAGGAAATTAGCTAGGGTTCGTGAAAAGTTCTGTGAATATTTCTGCCTTCGAAAATAATTTGCAATAAACAAGTGAGTAAAATGTATGAAAATTTTCTATTTTGTTAAAATTGCATACAATACACACGAGTATACAGCCTGTCACCAGTCAAAAGTAACTGTTACCGCCTATTTCAAGTCATTTGAACAGTTTAAACGCAATCAGAGTCTGTAGGCGCTAATGTTAACCATTTCAGGGTCTAGGCGCTTAATACATTCTCAGAGTCTACAGACTCGTCAGAGTCTAGGAATTAGACTATATCAAGATACAGTACCTCAAAATTCTTGTAAGAGCATATCATAGTTTGAGAAATCAGGGACTATAATTAAAGTACATACATTGCTTCTTTCATGATAGAACACTTACATATTTAACATACCTAACTCACCTACCAGTATGAGAAAGGTAGATTCATCAAGTGGTTTGGTTAATATGTCTGCAATTTGTCTGTCAATTGAAATATAATGAAGTGTCACAATACCATTTTCAACATGTTCTCTAATAAAATGATACATGACATCAATGTGCTTTGTTTTGGAATGTTGGACTGGATTCTATGTAATTTTAATAGCACTGGTATTGTCACAATACATAGAAATATTTAAGAATGTTCGTCCATAATCAAGTAACTGATTTCTCATCCATATAATTTGACCACGGCAACTTCTAGCTGCTATGTATTCAGCCTCAGCTGTTGAGGTTGATAAAGTCTATTGTTTCTTGCTAAACCAAGAAATTAACATGTTGCCAAGAAATTGGCATTGAGCTGTTGTGCTTTTCTTGTTCATTTTGCATCATACATAGTCAGAGTCTGAATAACCAATTAGTGAAAAATATGACTCTCTAGGATACCAAAGTCCAAGTGTTTGTGCACCCTTGAGATATCTGAAAATTCTTTTTATTACTAACAAATGTGATTTTCTTGGGTCAGCCTGAAATCTAGCACACAGGCATGTTGTAAACATTATATCTAGTCTAATTACAATTAAATATAGCAATGAGCCAATCATACCTCTATAGCTAGTGTTGTTAACTTTCTTACCCTTTGGGTCAAAGTCTAGCTTAGTGGTTTTTGACATGGGAGTTTTGGCAGTTGCACAGTCTTGCATATCAAACTTCTTCAATAGGTCTTTCACATGCTTTGATTGATTGATGAAGATTCCATCATTATTATGTTTGACTTGAAGTCCCAAAAAGAAGTTCAATTCTCCCATCATGCTCATTTCATAATTTGACTACATTAATTTGTTAAACTTTTCATAGAGTTTTTTATTAGTAGAACCAAATATAATATCATCAACATAAATTTAGACAAGCAAAATATCACCTTTATGTTTTCTAATAAAAAGAGTTTTATCAATGGTACCTCTTATGAATTCATTTTCAAGAAAAAATTTTGATAGAGTTTCATACCATGCTCTCGGTGCTTGCTTCAATCTATATAGTGCCTTGTCTAACATGTAAACATGATCAGGAAACTTTGGATCAACAAATCCTGGTGGTTGCTCCACATAAACTTCTTCTTATAATTTCTCATTCAAGAATGCACTTTTCACATCCATTTGATACACCTTGAATTTTGAATGAGTTGCAAATTCAAGAAACATTCTGATAGCTTCCAATCTTGCTACTGGTGCAAAAGTTTCTTCATAATCAATTCCTTCCTCCTGAGAGTATCCTTTTACAACTAGCCTTACTTTATTTCTAATCACGGTCCCATTTTCATCAAGCTTATTTTTGAACACCCATTTGGCTCCAATAGTTGATTTATTTCTTGGTCTTGGTACAAGTTTCCACACTTTATTTCTCTTAAATTCATTCAATTCTTTTTGTATTACAATGATCTAATCAGGGTCTTGTAATGCTTCCTCAACTTTCTTAGGTTCATTCTTTGAGAGAAAACAACAATAAAAACATTCATTTTGAGTGGCTGCTCTAGTTTGTATACCGCTCTGAAGATCCCCAATTATCAAATCAGGAGTGTGATCCCTTGTCCATTTTCTAGCTGGTGGAATATTGATTCTTGAACTTGAAGCTCTCCCTAAATCATTGGCATTTCCTGTGCATGAGTGAAAATCAAATGAAGAGGCTCCCCCTGAATTGTTTATCTCTGAGAAGAATTCAGAGTTTCATGATCCATACCCTGAAGAGTTAGACTCTGAAAAACTTGATTTTGTCTGTCTAGACTCTGTCTGGGTAGACTCTGAATGGTTAGACCCTAAAATATTTGGAGTTGAATTTTCTGACTCTCTCTCAGAGTGTGCAGGATTCTGTGTTATTTCGGGAGTTATTTGAATCCCTTCATCCTCATCATCTTCATCTATCTCAGAACTTTTCAAATTTTCAAATTCCAATGTTGTAGACTCTGATTCATCCTGCAATCCTATAATCTTTTTGTCATCAAATGCAACATGAATAGATTCCATAACAATTTTGGTTCTGAGATTAAATACTTTAAATGCCTTTGTGTTTGATGCATATCCAAGAAAAATTGCTTTATCAGCCTTGGGTTCAAATTTGAATAGATTTTCTGGATGTACCTTTAGTACAAAACACTTGCATCCAAATATGTGAAAATGCTTCACACTTGGCTTCTTGTTCTTTACCATCTCATATGGAGTCACTCCATGCATATTAATCAATGTACACTTTTGAGTGAAGCATGCTGTACTTACTGCCTCAGCCCAAATATATACTGGTAGTTTAGACTCTGCTAACATTGTTCTGGCAGCTTCTATGAGTGTTCTATTCTCTCTCCATAACTCCATTTTGTTGGGGTGTTCCTAGTGCAGGGAATTGTTGAGTAATTTCCTTTGATGCATAGTATTCCTCCATGGTTGCATTCTTGAATTCAGTACCATTGTAACTTCTTAGAACTCTAATTATTTTCTTTGATTTTGTTTCCAGAAAAGTGATATGGTCTATTATTTGTTGTGAAGATTCATCCTTTGAATGTAGAAAGAAAACCATGTGAATCTTGTAAAATCATCTACAATGACAAGAGCATATTTTTTTTGTTAATTGACATTACATTTACTGGACCAAATAAATCAAGATATAATAAATAAAAGGGTTCAAAAATTGTGTTTACTATCTTGCTTTTGAAGGATGTTTTCTTTTGCTTTCCAAGTTGACATGATTCACAAAGTCCATCTTGCACAAAATCAACATGTGGTAATCCTCTCACAAGATTCTGTTTGACCAACTTGTTAGGTGTTTTGAAGTTGATGTGTGATAGTTTTTTGTGCCATTCCATCTTTATTTTAAATGTAATCCTTCAAACTAGTTTCATATATGTTACCATGTCTGTGTCCTTTGAAAACTGAAATGCCTGTTTCTTTGTGAGTTACAAGGCACTCTTTGTTGTCAAAGCCAGTATGGTAACCTTTATCTCCAAGTTGACTAATGCTTA
Organism: Oenanthe javanica; assembly: GCA_008931105.1. NCBI lineage: Eukaryota > Viridiplantae > Streptophyta > Magnoliopsida > Apiales > Apiaceae > Oenanthe > Oenanthe javanica. Next base: position 27,574 of record QRFB01001021.1, read on the forward strand.
TTAGGTTGTGCTTTAAGCCATCAACTAGAGCTACTTCTTCAATGATGACATTTCCAAGTACAATCTTTCCATATCTCAGTGTTTGTCATTTGTTTCCATCTCTAAAAGATACTTCTGGGCTAGCCATTTCCATAAAATTTGTAAGCATAGATTTCTTTCCAGTCATGTGTCCTGAGCATCCACTGTCCAGGATTAGAATTATTTTCTTTTCCCTAGTTCCCTGCATATAAAAAATAACTAGTTAGATGTTTTGGGGATCCAAACAGTTTTGGATTCCTTTATACTAAATTTGGGTGAAACAGGTTTAGAGTTCTTCACTTTTGTCTTACATGTCTCCTTTGTTGCTTTAAACTCTGGTGGAGTCTTGACAGTGTCATACCAACATTTATCAATAGAAAATTTTATCTCATAAAAGTTGTAATACAAATCATGATAGTCTCTACACATATAAATAGAATGAAATATGCTTCCACAGTGATAGCAAGGCTTCTGTGGAATGTAGTGAATTTTCAGAGTTTGTAAAGGAATAGACTCTAATTTCTTCTCAATTTTTGCTTTGCAATCTAGAGCTAAATGGTTGTTGTTACCACATCTGTAACACTGTTTTCTTGGAGCATTAGGATCCTTGATAGTTATTAGCCTTGTTAATGCCTTCATTACCATTCCTATTTCTCCTAGTTTTGGTAGACTTCTCGATAAATTCTCTAGCATTTCTTTTAACTTAGATATAAACAAGTATCCTATGTTAATATTTTTCTTAGTCTTATTTACTCCTGTTTCATTTGTCTTTTTATCAACAACAGGTGGAATATTGACAGATGAGTTTGTGATTTCTTTAGGCAAATCATTTTTTAATTCAGAAGTTACAAACTTAACAGGGTTATAGGTACTTTTGCTCTTAGTCTTATCAATTTGACTAGTTTCATCAATGTTATCACTCTCAACAATAGGTCTTTTGCCTTGACTCTTGTCATAGTCTAGACCAGCAGTTTGACACACATGTTGATTGTTGAGAATTTCCTGAACTTTTCTTCCAGAGTCTGTCCAGACTCTGAACTTAAATCTCTCTTCCTCTAGTTCCTTTTTAACATAGTCAAAGGCTTTCAGAATTTCAGTGTAGTTGTGACTATATTTCTCAGAATCCTTCTTGTATTTTTCCATTAATTTTAACTCAGACTCTAAATGATCATTCCTATTTGTCAAGGTTAAATTTTATTCTCTTAACCTTTCACTTTCAGTAGTGAAAGATCTACAGTTTATCATTATTTTATTAACCTCACTTTGCACAATTTGTATACCATCAAAGTCTAAATTAAGTAAGGATTCAAAAGTGAAGATTGTTACTTGAGTTTTAGGAGATGAGGGTTCTTTGGGAGATTGTGATTTTCTTGAGGAGGATGTCATCAATGTTAGATTTTCATAGTCAATTTCATCCTCTGAGCTTGAATCTGCCCAATCATTTCATGTTGATAGAAGTGCTTTCCCTTTTCCTTGACTTATTAACTTTCTGCATTCACTAGAAAAGTGCCCCAATATTCCACAGTTGAAGCACTTGACCTTTGCTTTGTCAAGTTTGATTATAGTGCTCTTGCTCTTCTCAACCTTCTCATCTTCCTTCTTGAATGATGGCCTCTTGCTAAATTTTCCAGTTNGATTTTTCCAGTTCATTTGTTAAATTTCATTCTTTTGAAATTTTTTACAAACATACCCATCATTTGACTTAGATCAATCTCTTCATCAAAATCAGAGTCTGTGTCAGTAGACTCTGACTCCACAACAGCTTTACCCTT
>QRFB01001021.1:39556-61734 GCA_008931105.1 Oenanthe javanica
AAAACAAATCATTATTTGAGCACGGCCATGCATTTTATAGTCTCACTCAATCAAGAGGCCAATAATATCTCTCCTAATTATAGGAGGGTTAAATCCTTTATCTATCATTCATATTTCTCATACGACTCATGATATACCCGATGTCCACTTTTATCATCACCCGGTCAAAGGTAACTTTTAATGTAGTCAAAGTATATTAATCCTCGTATAGAAATATAATGATCTCAAGTCAAAGGATCATTACACCATTATCACTGTGAGTCTTTCTTATGACTTTATTAAACATGAAGAATCTCACTGTGGATCTGTCCAGTATCATGTACTCCTACATGTACCTATGTATTGAATTTAGTATCCTCATACTTATAACCAATGATATGTGGTTATCAGTCAAACAACATACTAGTCTATTTATGTATTATTATTGTCCTATAATAATAATACTCGACTAGGGACATTTAAGAATATGATCTATTATATAATCTCAAGTTCAAGTCATGTACTAAACTATACAATGTGTATCATGATTCTAAGGACATTTATTATGCTAACAAATATATCGCAGTAATTAAAGTCATAATAAATACGTTTATTGAATAATCAAATGACATAAAGGTCTATTAAAAGAAACATTGTATTGCCTCTAGGGCACCTACACTAACAAAATATTATTAAACAGGTAATTTTATATTGAAAAATTTCACGTGACGACCAGATCCCTGACCCCGAATTTGGGGGCGTTATATGAGTACTCAATTGATTAAAGAAGCTAAACTCAAGGAGATTTGTAGAAGAATAAGACAAGTGATTTGAAGCTCTGTCATGATCAGGATCAATCAAACTTGTGAAGATAGAAACAAGTCTACAAGAAGCTTGAAAGAAGAATAAGACAAAGACAGAAGAGTAGAATGAAAATGTGATGTGTTGTCAAAAGAAAGTGTTATCTAAAAATAGATAGTGTTCAAATATAAAGCATCTTTTGTCTATTTCTAGTTTTAGCTAACTGACTTGTGAAAGCATGTGCCAATGGGACATGTTGCCTATATAGCCAATGCACAGCTTCACAAGTTATTAACATGTTGAATATTTTCTAAGTATTCACTCCTTGTATCTTTCAAGAACAAGAAGTTGAGATTCAAACCAAGAATCTCAAATTGTAGCAAATTCATTCTAATACAATTAGATTGAAAGTTTAATTTGTGTGTTTGCTTTATTTCCACACTACTTGATAAACAATACAAGTTAACACAAGCTACCAAAGAAGACAGTTCATCCATTAAAACAAATTAGATGAAGTTCAAAAAGTTTAAACCATACATTTACCCCCCTTGTATAGTTCCTGTAATTCTCATTCCTAACATGCACATAGAAGGTGGAAGATTATACACAACCATAATAATAGACCATAAACTGTAATTCCGTGAGGATTTGTTATTGTATGGAGAGAAACCATCTGTAGCAAGGCCAAGTCTAACATTCTGGATATCATATGAAAAATCTGGTTAGTTTCTATCAAACTGTTTCCACTCTTCCCAGTCCGCTGAATGCATTATAATACCCTCAGTCACTTCCCTGGTCTTGTACCACCTCATACTCTCAACAGTGTGAGATGACATATAAAATCGTTGTAGTCGTAATTTTAGTGGGAAATATCTCAAGATATTTCTAGGAATGCTATTTGTACTACCTTCACATACTAGTTTATATCGACTCGTGCTACAAATAATGCATTCTTTCTTCTCACTGTCATCACCATAAAACAACATACAATCATTCTCGCATGCATGAATTTTCTGATATCCCAAGTTTAAGTCCTTAAGCATCTTCTTGATCTCTTGGAAACTTGCATGTAATTTATGCTTTTCAAGCAATACATCCCCAATGAGATCTAGAAACTCATTGAATCCCCTCTCACTGCATCCATAATTTATCGACACTAAATTTGAAGGAAAGATAAAATAATTTCCATTTGCATCAGAAAATTTTATCGCTTAATACTTTACGACAGAATATTTAAACAATCTGTCATAACTTCAAGGGAAAGTAAAATTATCGCAAATAAATTAACGGGAAAATAAATTAATAAATTATTATCAGAGTGGGAATTAAATTAATAAAATATTAAACTTACTATAAATATTGTTTGCCACATAATAGCTTGCGACATAATGATTAAACGCTATCGTAAGTTATATTTGGGACATAATTTTAGCTATATTCCAAATCGCAATTGCCGTTTTCTCTTGAAGCAGCAGTGCAATTTTTTTATTTTAATATTATTAAATAAGGTACTTGTAAATAAGTACGGATCATATTTTACATTTTTTTATTTTGTTGTATTTTTCAAATTTATATATATATATATATTGTCTTTTAATAATTTTTAAAATTTTACTTAATAGCTTGTGTGATTATATTATTATATTTGTAATAAATGAAAATATTTTTGTTATTTATGTTTTTAATATTTTATTTTTAGAATCATTTTTTAAATTGTATTCACTTTTATTCCTTTTAATAATATTTTAATTTTTATATATTATTATTATTTGTTTTTATCTTTTATTTTTAAAATTTATTCTAATCCTGCAGTAATATTAAATTTTTATTTAGCATTATACATAATAGGGTATAAAGAAGGTATTTTATTATCGGTTTTGATAAGATAATTAGAAATTTAAAATACTGAATGTGGTCTTGTTTTTGGGCATCAAACAGATTAAAGAGATAAGAATCGGAAGATGTCCGTGTGCGGAGTGAGTCCAAGTCTTGTCCCCGTACCACGCCCCCTTCATAACATCACTTGTTCTAAACCCACTCGCATCTTCTTCGTTTCTGCCAAATTTCAACAACGTCGTTCCCGCCGTCAGAATACCAATTATAATTACAACCACTATGAAGATGGCGATGATGAAAGCATGACAATTTCAACAGAAACCCAAGAGAGTTATAGCAATTCTTATTTCAAATCAGAAGAAACTGGAGAGCAGCACCGAGTGCCAAGTGGTTCTGATATATTGAGGGCTTTACAGAGAGCCACTGTTCGTAAACATAACAAGAAAAAGAAGCAGCAGCTCCTGCCTGTCCCTGATTCGAAAGGGAAACTCGATGTCGTTTCCCTTTCGAATACTCATGTCAATGTCAAACCCTTGCGGATTAGACCTGACTGGAGTACTCGCTTGGATGAATTGGAACGGCGGCTTCAGGACCTCTTGCACGTTTGAATTTTCTACTTTGGCATTTTTTCGCAAACAGAACATGTTTTGTGCTGTGGGAAGAAATTATTATATTTATAGAATCTCATAAATTTTACTTGATTGTATGGATGATCATTGCTCTTGTTAGTTTTAGCTTCGAAAACCGTTTGTTTTTAAGAAATGGGAAACAATGTTAGACAATCACACCTAAGTTATGCAAGTTAACTCAGTTTTCGCAACTGTGTAGTATAAATATTGTCAAGTTCTCTGAAATATTGATGCTGAACCGGTTAGAATGAATAATTGACCAAATAACAAATGAAAAAGAAACAATTTATGATGAACGGCATAGAAAGACAGTCTACAATTTATATAGGTCTCTTACAATTGTTAAAAAGTATTTAATCATCGTGAAGACATGAACATGGAACAAAATATAAGTAAATTCATTCTGATGATAATAAAGCTGATGGATTCAGGTTTATCAATAAATCAATGACCTCTAATCTTGTTCTTGCATGTGCCTGTTATCGAGCTTGATGCTACTGGCATCAGCTGACGCGAGTCTGCAAGAGTTATCTGATTCGAAGATGTCTTGCAGATTGTGCTGCTGTAATTGAAGAGATTTAGGTAATCTGCTTTGTCATAACTATATGAACTTGCTCTTTTAGCTGAATTGATCTTTTCTTTTTTATTTCTTAATTTAATTAATGGAATTTTTCACTTTTTATAGGCGGAAAGCATTACATTTTGCAATTCTCAAGAGGTGCTCGGTGTCATTCTATAGTTTATGAATTTCGCAGGGTTATATATATATTTCATTGTTAGAGAATTTCTGGGTTTTAATGTCAACTTATTTGTAATTGCAGGTGCCGATTGGATTGTGCCTCAAAAGTTAGCTTTACAGCATTGGCTTCAAGCTGCAAGTGTGAATTGTCACATAAAACACGCACAAAAGCATACTTGATTCCTGGCTAGTTCCATCTCTAGAGGCCAGCATCTCATAAACTCGAACCTGGAGACCTCTTTCCAACACTTGCAATTAATTTTTCCCCCATTACTCCCAGCTCCGCGTCTTATTGTTACTACTGTAACGAATCAAACCATACCATAAAAGATTGTTGTCAGTTTGCAAAAATTGTATCTGCTCTTGGCATAAAACCTCAAGTTAGTATTTAATCTCAAAAACATGTCACCTCTAACAGCCCATTTCTTCCGATCCTTAAGTCTTTGATTTTGGAGCCCCGCCTCATTTGTCCAACTACACCAAGTGACAACTTTCGTGACCCATGACTCGGATTCACCAGTTATTCTTACAAACTCACTTGTTCTTAACATTGCTCTACATGCACAAACTTTCAAAAAAAAAGTCTTATATTAATTGCTAAATCACTTAATTTTTTTCCTTTTTATATCTAAAGATTTACACAGGAGGGAGCTGCTACTTCGTGGAGAGAATAAAAAAAACGTATATGCTCCATCATCAATATAACTTCAAATCAGTGTCACGAGTCACCACAGTTTCTCTACCCAAACTGGCATTGTCTCCTGGCCACCCATCTGGGCGAACTCTTCAATCTGTAGTCACCAGTAGTAAATTCGCCTTCTACTTTTAACTTTTGTTGTCATGATCGTCAATGTAAGCGTTAACTACTCCCACTATTTTATATCAGGTCGTTTGACTTTTTACACGTAACTTTATATGTTTTGATAGTATAGCTGGAATTAATATTTTTTCAAATTTTCTTTTTATGAATTAAAATTTAAATATCATATTTTTATTGATTTTTTTTAAAAAAATATCAATTCTACCTGTTCAAAACTTCTAAAATTACATATAAAAAGTCCACTGACCTATATAAACTTATATAAAGGAAGAGAGGGAGTACTTAATCTTAGTCAATGTACTTAAATCGATTAGCATATATTATTAATATGTAGTCACTTAAATCGATTAGCCTATATTATTAATATGTAGTCAATGTAGTTATTAACTACTTATATTATTAATTCAAATGTATTATTGACTACATATCAGCGTAGTTATTAACTACTTATATTATTAATTCGAATGTATTATTAACTACTTAATCTGTAGTCAATGTACTTAATTCGAATTTATGTATATATATTAAATATTTATGGATATTATTGATGATATTAACTTCTTTTATTTAAGTTTTGTGATGCATTCATTCAAATTATAATTATTTAATTAAAATAAAAATAATAAAATAATAATAAAATTTAAACCATAATTTGGAACAGAACCAATCGGTCAACTATGGATTGGTTTGGTTTTAGTCATGTGGTTGGTTTGGTTTGGATTTCATTTTTAAAATCCCATTTAGAATGGTTTATTTTGAAAATTACAATAATTCAGATCGAAATGATCCTTTAACACCCTGTCCCGCCCGATCAATTATTTTAATTAAATTTTGAATTGAATAATAATAATATATGTTCAAAAATTTATAAAAAATATTGAAATAATGTTCTGTAAAATTATAATAATACAGAATATGAGAGAAAATATATTATATAATATATATTTAAAAACATAACAAAAAATTACACAACATATGTTGAAAAATATGTTACAGAACATAGCATAAAACATATTTACATAAAAAAAATTATTAGATAGTTTTCCGACTTCCCAATGTAATAGTACCAAACATAAGAAATATGTCATATATATTACTATAAATTTTCAATTTTGTAAAATTTTAATATTACATATTAATAGAAATATAAACAAATTATAAGTTTCTAACAATAAAAATATCTTTTTCAAAAAAATAAAAAAGAATTTTAGTAGAAGCTTCGGCGTCGGTAGCATACTCGCATCCTTGGTCTCCGTTAAGTTAAATTCCGCGTCATAAATTATAATCCAAAACCACCGCCTTGATTTACTACTTGTAGAAGGTGTGTCCAGATAATTATATTTTAAATGAATATACCGGTGATCCGCGTAAAAAAATGGACAAAATCTTTGGTTTGATTTTCTATTTTTCATTCTTAAAATTGTGAAATTTTTTATTTTTTTTTAAAAATATTTGACAAATGTTTTTCAGAAATTAATTTCAAAATATAAAAAACACCATTCTGCTTCATATCACTGAAACTATTATAAAATAAAATAATCAAATTATTGCAACCGTGCATAAGAAGGTTAAATAGTTCTATCGAGAGTTTTAATTTTAGAAAACAATTTTTTTTAAAACCTTGTTTTAAAAAAAACAGGATAAAACATCTTCTTTTTTTTTTTAATTTTAAATAAAGAAATAATTTATTAGGTATGCAGGTAAAAAAGAAATGAATATACCGGTGATCCGCGTAAAGAAATGGACAAAATCTTTGGTTTGATTTTCTATTTTTCATTCTTAAAATTGTGAAAATTTTAACGCACGCCTTTGTCACATTTGTAATCATTCCATTCTTAACACAGCCCCTCCCCTCTATAAATTAAATTTCTAATTCTAATTTCTCATCTCTTGTAATCTCGGTAGGGTTGTGATGGAACCTCGTGTTGGCAACAAGTTTCGGTTGGGCAAGAAGATTGGCAGTGGCTCCTTTGGAGAGATCTATCTTGGTTTGCCTCTCTCTCTCCCTCTCTCTCCCCCCTATCTCTCTCTCCCTCCTCTCTCTCTCTCTCTCGCTGTCAGAGAGGGAGAGAGAGAGGCAAACCAAGATAAATCTCTCTCTCTCTCGCTGTCTCTCCTATTTGATTGTATATTTGTATATGAATGATCTTGATATAATTGAGTGTTATGCATGTATGTATATGCAGGGACTAATAATCAGACTAATGAGAATGTTGCAATTAAGCTGGTGAGTCTCCTTTTCAAACCTCTCCGCCTCTCCTTTTTCTTGTAACACTTTTTGTAAGTAATTTTGGTATTGTTGATGTAAATTTGCATTTTTTTTCGTTTAACTTAAATTTGCTTGAATACTTGTGCCTTTGGAACATGAAAGTGTTTTTGCTACATTGCCTTTCGAACGTAATTGTACACTTTTTTTTTGTATATTTTAATTGTAGAGTACTGCTTTTATAATACTACTATTTTCGTATGAAACTGTAAAGGCATCGATTCATCATATATTTATTGTTATAATTTAACTACAGTCTACAAGTCACCATATTCATGTCAAATTTTTGATATTTATTATGTGATCTGTTTAATATTAAAAGTCTTGTGTATCATTTTTAGGGTTCACAAGTAGTAATCAATTTTATGAACATTATGGATTACCCTTATTTTTTTGGCATCCCAGGAAAACATCAAGACAAAGCATCCTCAGTTGTTGTATGAATCAAAAATATATAGGATTCTGCAAGGAGGAAGTAATGCTTACTCTCTCTTCTTTCTTGTGTTATTTGTCTGATATTACGTATTTCATTATCTTATAGTTGCTGTTATAACTATAATTCTACGTATTGCAGCTGGAATTCCAAATTTGAGGTGGTTCGGGGTGGAGGGAGATTATAACGTTCTAGTCATAGATCTTCTTGGACCTAGTCTTGAAGATCTATTCAATTTTTGCAGCAGAAAACTTTCTTTAAAATCTGTTCTGATGCTTGCTGATCAAATGGTAAAGCTTCTTTGAATTGGTGTAACATTTTTTTTCATGTATATAATTATAAACAGTATGTTTGTTATTTATACATTTATTTACCATTTCCTCTTTATATATTTCAGATCAATCGTATAGAGTTTCTTCATTCTAAATCATTTCTACACCGTGATATTAAGCCAGACAATTTTCTTATGGGAATAGCAAATCGAGCAAATCAGGTTCTGGCTTATAACTTACATTAGGTTTGTTGGTTGTCAAATTAATCCTCAGAAGTTGTTCTTATAGGTCAGCACCCCTTCTCCTCTTGGTGCAGGTTTACATGATAGACTATGGTCTGGCCAAAAAGTATCGAGACAATTCAACTCAACAACACATACCTTATAGGTGGGATGAATGATTATATATGCTTTATGCTCTCATTATCTTTGGTTTAAAAATATTTCTGATACCTGGTGGACTTGATCTGTCATTTTAATCCCATATTTGATTGATCAACTTGTGTAACACATATTGGTCGTATGTGCTTTCAACAATCTTTACCTTATTTCCACATTTTGGTCCTGTGTATTTCTAGTAGTCCCATGTTCCTGTTTTGGTTCCAACCATGAAACTTATGATGTTGTATTAGCAACAAACATGTTTCCTTTGTACTGCTCACTTGTTTGAAACACCGGTTCCTTGCATAATTGCTACTTTACTATTTATCAGTCACATCTACTTTGTATATATACTGATGGGGCAATTAAAATATCATAGAATTTTGAAGAAAACAAATTTTTATGAAAAGTAACACAAAAAGAAAATGACAGTTAGGCAAGAATGCTTTATTCAAGATAGGCAAGATGCCATTTTGATAGAAGTGTAAAACACAGGATTCTATATTTTGTGGATGTGATTGTATGCATATATTAACCCCAAACTGTCTAAGTGTACAAACTTATTATTATTATTATTATTATTATAATTACTTCTATTACTATTACTACTGTACATTTTATTTTTTCAATTTTGTGGAGAACCTCATAGTTACATTTAGTCATGGAACTGCAGAGAGAATAAGAATTTGACTGGGACAGCAAGATATGCTAGTATGAATACCCACCTTGGTATCGGTATGTATTGCTTTGTTTCTTATTACACTATTTAACTTCGTAATTTGTTAGTTAATGAAGAATATCACTTTATAGGTCTAATTATTTTTCTTTTTGTATTTGGCCTTACTAGAACAGAGCAGGAGAGATGACCTGGAATCTCTTGGCTATCTTCTCATGTACTTTCTTAGAGGAAGGTGATAAATTTGCACATTCTTTCCTAAATCTCTATGTTGATTATGTGATACTCATATATCTCTTCGTTCCTTAGTCTTCCTTGGCAGGGTCTGAGAGCAGGAAATAAAAAACAAAAGTATGAAAGGATTAGTGAGAAAAAAGTTTCAACATCTATTGAGGTAACTTCATATTCTCCTCTATTGGAAATGCTCCTGAAATTACTCCATCTGAGTGTGACTAATGCCGGTTGCTCTCTTTAGGCATTGTGTCGCGGATACCCGAAAGAATTTTCTTCCTACTTCCAATACTGTCGTTCTTTGCGTTTTGATGATAAGCCAGATTATGCTTATTTGAAGAGACTATTCCGTGACCTCTTTAGACAAGAAGGTTATTGCTTAAACTATTTCTTAATTTATGGAGAATCTGTGTTTATCCTTACGTTTTAACATCTGGAAGATGAGTATGAGAGTGATGTCATTTTTCAATTTGGTTGCAGGGTTTCAGTTTGATTATGTTTTTGATTGGACCATTCTGAAGTACCAGCAGGCAGAAATGTGTGAACCTCCATCCCGGGCCCTAGTAAGTGTTGTAATAAGATTATTGACCATTTTTGAATTATAGTATGTAATGTAATGTGGTTTTGCATGGTTTTTTTGTTAGGGGCCGACTGCTGGACCAAGTTCTGGAATCCCCCCTGCTATTCCAAATGTTAAACGACAGTCAGGTATAGTAATCCTGCAAGCAATACTTTAGACCTTGAAGTTTTATCCACTTTAATATTTGGGTTTAAATACTCCTTTCTTTTCTTGGTTGTGAACTTGTGATGTGTGTGTATATCTATATATTCGCTTGAGGTTATCAACAAAGCCTTGAACTCAATTTATTTTCAGATTACTTGAACCTTAAATATCATTTCATTGCAGCTGATGAAGTGAAGCAAGTAGGCTTGTCTTCTGTTGATGCTTCCTGTAGGATCCCTGCACAAGATAAATATCGTGACACCTTAAATAAGCTGAAAACTTCAGTTGCAAATGGTTCAGTACCATACAGAGATGCTACGGTAAGCACTGTAATTTAATTATGTTGATACTAGTAGTATCTCGGGGAAATATTTTTTATGAGCTTAAAGATTTCAGGAATGTAATACAGTCATGCTTAGTGTTTACAACTAAATGTTTGTATATCTCTGCAGTTGCCAGGCGCACCTTCTGCACGAAGGTTCCTCACTGGCGTGCCAAAAGGTTCATCATTTGGCAGTTCGTTGAATCATAAGCATGCTTTATCTGGAAAATTTGATACAGACCTGAAGATTTATGAAACAACCATCAGGGGCATTGATAGTCTACATTTTGGTGAAGAAGAGAGGGGCCAATATTAAATATCTACTAGCAAATCCGTGTATATTATAGCCTTCTGCAATAGCTCCAGTTAGAATGATCTAATTCTTAGATTGAACTTCATAGGAAAGTAACTGGTTCTGTGTTCGTCGAATAAATAGCTCATAGCTCATCTTAGTAGGGGTAAGACTAAATGAGTAAAAGCCTTCGATGTACAATGCTTATGTTTAGTTGCTTGGATTTCTATGCTCTACGTTGCAACTTAAACATTTAGTTGCCTGTCGCATCTTAAATTATACAAAGTTTATTTTACATCAAATCACTAGAGTATCTTCAAGAGTTTCATTATCTTGGTTTTTAAGTATATTTTTAAAGAGTGACCGATAAAATAGTGGTCTAAGAGATTTTTAGCTTCTCTTTCTTCTTTAATTATAAAGAGTATCATCTTATTTTTAACTCATATTATCATATTATAGAATATATTTCATAAAATTACTATCTTTCTTTCTCAACTTTTTTTGTCTTTTATGTATTTGAAGTATTTTTAATAATAAAAGATTGTATAAGGAGTGGATATAAAGAACATTGTTGGAGATAGATATATACTAAATTACTAATACCTAATTTTTATATTACATTTAAAAAGTGAATTAAAAATCTGTTTGTGTGGATGTAATGTTTTGATTGTGTACAGTAGAATCTATATATGGTACTTATGATGAATTAATAATCTCTCTAAGTTACTATTAAAATTTGATAATTTCGTTAAAATAATAAGATAACTATTTTTTGTAAGATCTCCATGTTACTATAAACTAGCTTTTTAATGTCAAACTCTAAATACACATAATTTATATGTAATATGATCTGTGATCTTTGTATGTTTATTAATTATAAGATTTGTAATTTTTAGATATATATTGATTATATGTTTTGCGAAGTTGCTATTTTTTAGAATATGTATTAGTTATATACTTAGTGATCTTGGCCAGAGAGAATAACAAATTGGTTATTGCATGAAATTTATTATAGAGTTTTAATAATTTAAAAAGTATAATAATAATATCATATTGAATAAAATGTTTTTAAAAAATTATTGAAAGTTTTTAATATTTTAAAAGATATAATAATAATAGCATACTGAAATGTAGAATATAGCTATTACTTATACTAGCTTATAAGTTATAACCCGTGCAAAATATGGAAGATATTAATAAGTTATATATATTAACTATTTTATATGATTTAACTATTTAATTTAAATTTTTTTAATATGTCATTTATAATAATATAGTATATAATATAAATTATTTAATATAAATAAAATAATAATATTATTTTAATATTTATGTAATTTAATTAATAAGCTATAATTTTAAATAAATTGAAGAGTTGGAGCGGTAATAGTAGAAAGATATGTTATTAGATTGTTGTACAAATAGATGATTCACCGATGACAGAGGATTCATTGAAAATAGAGTTGTAGATAGAATATATAAATATTTTAAAATTACATTATAATTATAGGTTTTATATCAAACTGTCCATCCACCTCACAAAAAAATATCAAGTAGCTACCTTATCTCCACAACGACTCATTTAAGCCATTAAACTGTTAAAATATATCATTTCACTAATTTTCTTAAAAAAATTAACGGTTAACATTAAAAAACATGCATTACAAACCAGAATTGATTAGACTATGTCTTAACAGTTTCAATGTTAAGATATATAATTTCGCTGTCACATGTGTTTTAATGTTAATCGTTAATTTATTTTTTAAGTTAGCAAAGTGATATATATTAACAATTTAGTGACTTAAATGAGTTTTCGTGGAGATGAGGTAGCTATTTGATATTTTTTTTATAAGATGAATGGACAATTTGATATAAAACCCTTATAATTATACAATAGTTCCATAAAAAGAATTGTATAAAACGAAGACTTACCATATGGACGATTGACCGACCAACCAATTTTTTGCATGTACCGCTTTAATAATATAGTATAGATTAGAAGTCAATCAAGTGTAAATTAAGCCCAAAATAACAATACGAGTAATGCTAGAGGTTCCTAATTGGATCCCAAAAAAATTTCCAAATTACACATGACATTTATTTATTGGTGAGACGTGTATTAATGCACGCGGGCTCCATATTATTTTTTAAAAAATGACCAATAACATACTGACATCTCATGATTTGGGAAATCTTTCAGGAAACAATTCGAGACATTTAGCATTATTCTAACAATAATGTCTTATTTATTCATTAATGTTAAAAATGACCTAGTCCAAACTTGAAAGAGAATAATAATCTTATTCCAAGAAATAAATCTCGCATGCCAAATTCTCCTTAAGAAGCACACCATTGCTCACAAGATGTAACATCCCGTATTTTTTTCAAAATATTTTTGCTATTTTATTTAATATTTTGAAAAATATTAGTAGATTATTATTAATTTATTAGTTGCATATATTTATATTTATTTTATTATTAGAATATTTTAGAAGGTATTTAAGTCAATAAGAGAAATAGAAATAGATAAAAAAAAGAAAAGGAATAGAAAAGGAAAAGAAATAGATTTAGGGTTTTGTAAGTTATATAAGTATTCTTAGAGCAACCATAGAGAAGACAGAAATAGAGGGGAGAAGATGGAGAAAGAGAAGAAAAAAAAACTTGAGAAGATGGGTTATGGTATCAAATTAGGGTTCATGTGATGGAGACATCTATATTTTTTTAGGATCATTCATGTATTTGGAGGTTTAAGGTACGGATATTTTAATTACACTCTCTTTGTATTTTTAACACTCTCTTTGTTCTCTATTTATGATTCAATATCGAATGTATATTGTGTATAGATTGTATCCATTTTGATTCTTATTAAATTCTTATCTCCTTCGTTATTTATCGGATTGTTATAATATTACTGTGCCTAGAAATATATATCAATTATCTACTACTTTCGTTCTTTGTGTTTTCTGAAATTCTGCCTACAAGCATGTCGAAATCTGTCTTTTGTGTAATCTAGTTGGTTATTGGAATTGTTCTGCTGTAACTTCAGAAATCCATTGTAAATTGAATATTTTTTCAATATTCATGTGTAAGATCAATCTGAAAAGGTCATTCGAAGCTCTTCGTTCTTTGTTTCCGATCTACTGTCAAATTCTGTGATCTTGGTGTCGTAAATCTCAAAATACTACTGTGATCAGGCGCTGATTCTGTTCTAATAGCTCATATTTGTTTAGTTTCTGCATTCTTTACTTCTCCGTTTTTGACGAGTCTTATCATTAAAAGTTATCGGAACCCTCTACGAATTATGTATTTTATACTTTTTCATTTGAGTTCATCCTGATAGAGTAAACTGCCTTTTTCTGAACCGGGCAGATCTAATTATATTATTAATAGTCTATTTTTGTAATATATTTGGGTATGTGATATTTAAGTAATGAACTTTCAGTTATTTGTGATATATGTATGATTTGGGAGATTTCGTAAGACCTCCGTCATGAGTGGATAATCTCACGCTTTGGCACCACCTATACGGTGTATTTAAATTCTATGGGCGTGTCGTAGGAGTTATGGGACACGTTGAGTCATGACTATTGTGTATGTGTGTTTTGGTCATTTGGGTAGCATTGTGTTTTGTACCATGCAAGCCCCTGTAATATTTTGGGTAGCATTTGATTTGTTCTATGCAAGCCCCTGTAAGTTTTGATGACTACATATTCTGGAGAACCGATATGTAGGACATCTTGTAAGTGTAAGATTATCTCCCATATCGATAAGTAAGTTCACTTTTGATCTATTTGATATTATTATCAGTAACTGCTAAGAGTATGTGTAAGAGTATGAATATTTGTGATTTAAGAGTATATATGCGAGTTGATATTGTAAGATATCTGTAGTGTATTTTTACTTTTTTTGTTATTTGTTTATATTGTGAGTTAAGTACGATCAATATCTTTTGTCTCCTTCGATTTGTTTCATTATTGTTTATTCAGATATTTTATTTGTTCATATTGTCATCGTTCTAACCATTGTACTATTTGCATAATTTTATATCTGTATATGAGCCTTTCGCTCACTGCCGGTCTGTGTTTTTTTAATTTCCCCCGGCAGGTTAGATGGGCTATTTTGTGGGTAGAGTGCTAGTTGCGAAATTTGGAGACCTTAGTTGTATTTTTAATTTATATATTGTAAGATGCTGGATATTGAGCTGTTGTAACTTTTTATTTGATTTTTGGAGCAATTTATTTAATTAGATAAGTTTGGGATTTTAAAGTTGGTATTAGAGCTATAGTTTTAATGATTCTGTAGACTTGCCTTTAGGCTCGACCTGTGAGTATGGGTAGATAGTAAGTTTGATAGTTAGTTAAGAATATTATTAGGTACGTATTTGATGGATATATTTTTGTGATCATTTAGAATCTTTTTTTATGTGCTATGCTTAACAGCAAGATGAAACGTGAAGACTCAACCATAAACAAATTTTTCAAGAAAAATTATTTTTATGGAAGACAACATCATAGAAATATTCATCAATTTCGACTTAACATATGACTTCTTGTTAGATTTAATTGTAGAGATCGTGTATTTTAGCGTATTACTCAAGTAGCAGCGATGGAAAGAGGTCGAAAACACGTAATGGGAATAGAGGACAATTTCGGGATAATCGTCAAGTTGCGATCGATTTAAGACTTTTAGTGTTAGTTATCAACGAAGACCATGATTCTAGTTAAATGCGCCTTCAATATGGAGCTACTTACATGATTAGAGAAACGGTTCGTGTACGTTATCACTTTTTTTTTAAAGTAGAGTTGTGTAAGATTAATTTCGAGGACGAAATTTCTATTAGGAAGGAAGAATGTAACATCCCGTATTTTTTTAAAATATTTTAGTTATTTTATTTAATATTCTGAATAATATTAGTAGATTATTATTGATTTATTAGTTGCATATATTTATATTTATTTTATTATTAGAATATTTTAGCAGGTATTTTAGTCAACAAGAGAAATAGAAATAGAGAAAAAAAAAAGAAAAGGAATAGAAAAGGAAAAGAAATAGATTTAGGGTTTTGTAAGTTATATAGGTATTCTTGGAGCAGCCATAGAGAAGACAGAAAGAGAGAAGAGAAGATGGAGAAAGAGAAGAAGAAAAAGATTGAAAAGATGGGTTATGGTATCAAATTAGGGTTCGTGTGATGGGGACATCTATATTTTTCTTGAGGATCATGCATGTATTTGGAGGTTTAAGGTACGGATATCTTCGTTACACTCTCTTTGTATTCTTAACACTCTTTTTGTTCTCTATTTGTGATTCAATATCGTATGTATATTATGTATAGATTGTATCCATTCTGATTCTTGTTAAATTCGTATCTCTTTCGTTATTTTTCGGTATGATCTTATTGTCCCTAGAAAAGTAGTTCAATTATCAACAATTTTCGTTCTTTGTGTTTTCTGAAATTCTGCCTACAAGCATGTCGAAATCTGTCTTTTGTGTAATCTAGTTGGTTCTTGGAATTGTTCTACTGTAACTACAGAAATTTATTGTAAATTGAATATTTTTTCAATATTCATGTGTAAGATCATTATGAAAAGGTCTTTCCAAGCTCTTCGTTCTTTGTTTACATTCCACTGTCAAATTCTATGATCTTGGTGTCGTAAATCTCAAAATACTACTGTGATCAGGTGCTGATTCTGTTCTAACAGCTCATATTTGTTTAGTTTCTGCATTCGTTACTCCTCCGTTTTTGACGAATTTTATCATTCTAAATAGGTATCAGAATCCTCTACGAATTCTGTATTTTATACTTTTTCATTTGAGTTCATTCTGATAGAGTAAACTGCCTTTTTCTGAACTGGGCAGATCTAATTATATTATTAATAGTCTATTTTTGTAAGATATTTGTGTATGTGATATTTAAGTAATGTACTTTCAGTTATTTGTGATATATGTATGATTTGGGAGATTTCGTAAGACCTCCATCATGAGTGGATAATCTCATGCTTTGACACCACCTATACAGTGTATTTAAATTGTATGGACGTGTCGCATGAGTTATGGGACACGTTGAGTCATGACTATTGAGTATGTGTGTTTTGGTCATTTGGGTAGCATTGTGTTTTGTGTACCATGCAAGCCCGTGTAAGATTTTGGGTAGAATTTGATTTATTCTATGCAAGCCCCTGTAAGTTTTGATGGCTACATATTCTGGATATCCGAAATGTAGGATATCCTGTAGGTGTAAGATTATCTCCCATATCGGTAGGTAAGTTCACTTTTGATCTATTTGATATTATTATCAATAACTGCTAAGAGTATGTGTAAGAGTATGAATATTTGTGATTTAAGAGTATATATGTAAGTTGATATTGTAAGATATCTATAGTGTCTTTTTACTTTTTTTATTATTTGTTTATATTGTGAGTTAAGTATGACCAATATCTTTTGTCTCTTTCGATTTGTTTCATCATTCTTTATTCAGAAATTTTATTTATTCATATTGTCATCGTTCAAACCATTGTACTCTTTGCATAATTTTATATCCATATATGAGTCTTTAACTCCCTGTCGGTCTATGTTTCTTTGATTTCACCCGACAGGTTAGGTGGACTATTTTGTGGGCAGAGTGCGAATTACGAAATTTGGAGACCTTAGTTGTATTTTTAATTTATATATTGTAAGATGCTGGATATTGAGCTGTTGTAACTTCTTATTGGATTTTTGGAGCAATTTATATAATTAAATAAGTTTGGAATTTTAAAGTTGGTATCAGAGCTAGAGTTTTGATGATTATGTAGACTTGCCTTTAAACTCGACCTGTGAGTATGGGTAGATAGTAAGTTTATTTGTTCGTTAAGAATATTATTTGGTTCGTATTTCTTGGATATATTTTGGTGATCGTTTAAAATCATTTTTTTCGTGCAATGTTTAGCCGCAAAATGAAACGTGAAGACTCAACCGCAAGCAAATTTTTCAAGAAAAATTAGTTTTATGGAAGACAACATCATTGAAATCTTCATCAATTTCGACTTAACGTATGACTTCTTGTTAGATTTATTTGTGGATATCGTGTATTTTAGCGTATTACCCAAGTAGCTGCGATGGAAAGAGGCCGACAACACGTAATGGGAATAGAGGATACTTTCGGGATAATCGTCAAGTTGCGATCGATTTAAGACTTTTAGTGTTAGTTATCAATGAAGACCATGATTCTAGTTAAATGCGCCTTCAATATGGAGCTATTACAAGAATAGAGGAATGGTTCGTGTATGTTATGACTTTTTTTTAATGTAGAGTTGTGTAAGATTAATTTCGAGTACAAAATTTCTATTAGGAGGGAAAAATGTAACATCCCGTATTTTTTTAAAAATATTTTAGCTATTTTATTTAATATTCTGAATAATATTAGTAGATTATTGTTGATTTATTAGTTGCATATATTTATATTTATTTTATTATTAGAAAATTTTAAAAGGTATTTTAGTCAACAAGAGAAATAGAAATAGAGAAAAAAAAGGAATAGAAAAGGAAAATAAATAGATTTAGGGTTTTGTAAGTTATATATGTATTTTGGAGTAGTTATAGAGAAGACAGAAAGAGAGAGGAGAAGAGCGAGAAAGAGAAGAAGAAAAAGATTGAGAAGATGGGTTATGGTGGTTCGTGTGATGAGGACATCTATATTTTTCTTGAAGATAATTCATGTATTTGGAGGTTTAAGGTACAGATATCTTCGTTACACTCTCTTTGTATTCTTAACACTCTCTTTATTCTCTATTTGTGATTCAATATCGTATGTATATTATGTATAGTTTGTATCCATTCCGATTCTTGTTAAATTTGTATCTCCTTCGTTATTTATCAGATTGTTGTGATCTGACTCTGCCTTGAAAGATATTTCAACTATCTATAACTTTCGTTCTTTGTGTTTTATGAAATTCTACCTACAAACATGTCGAAATATGTCTTTTGTGTAATTTAGTTGGTTATTGGAATTGTTCTACTGTAACTTCAGAAATTCATTGTAAATTGAATAATTGTTCAATATTCATATGTAAGATCATTCTGAAAAGGTCTTTCCATGCTCTTGGTTATTTGTTACATTCCACTGTCAAATTCTGTGATCTTGGTATCGTAAATCTCAAAATACTACTGTGATCAGGTGCTGATTTTGTTCTAATAGCTCATATTTGTTTAGTTTCTGCATTCGTTACTTCTCCGTTTTTGACGAGTCTTATCATTCTAACAAGGTATCAGAATCCTCTACCAATTCTATATTTTATACTTTTTCATTTGAGTTTATCCTGATAGAGTAAACTGCCTTTTTTCTAAATTGGGCAGATCTAATTATATTATTAATAGTCTATTTTTGTAAGATATTTGGGTATGTGATATTTAATTATTGTAATTTCAGTTTTTTGTAATATATGTATGATTTGGGAGATTTCTTAAGTCCTCCGTCATGAGTGGATAATCTCATTCTTTGGCACCACATATTCTGTGTATTTAAATTGCGTGTCGCCGGAGTTATGAGACACGTTGAGTCATGACTATTGTGTATGTGTGTTTTGGTCATTTGGGGAGTATTGTATTTTGTACCATGCAAGCCCTTGTAAGATTTTGGGTAACATTTGATTTATTCTATGCAAGCCCCTGTAAGTTTTGATGACTATATATTCTGGAGAACCGAAATGTAGGAAATCCTATAAGTGTAAGATTATCTTCCATATCCGTAAGTAAGTTCACTTTTGATCTATTTGATATTATTATCAGTAACTGCTAAGAGTATGTGTAAGAGTATGAATATTTGTGATTTAAGAGTATATATGCGAGTTGATATTGTAAGATATCTGTAGTGTATTTTTACTTTTTTTGTTATTTGTTTATATTGTGAGTTAAGTACGATCAATATCTTTTGTCTCCTTCGATTTGTTTCATTATTGTTTATTCAGATATTTTATTTGTTCATATTGTCATCGTTCTAACCATTGTACTATTTGCATAATTTTATATCTGTATATGAGCCTTTCGCTCACTGCCGGTCTGTGTTTCTTTGATTTTACCCGGCAGGTTAGGTGGACTATTTCGTAGGCAGAGTGCGAGTTACGAAATTTGGAGACCTTAGTTGTATTTCAATTTAAATATTGTAAGAGTCTGAATATTGAGCTGTTGTAGCTTTTTATTAGATTTTTGGAGCAATTTATTTAATTAGATAAGTTTGAGATTTTAAAGTTGGTATCAGAGTATAAAGTTTTAATGATTATGTAGACTTGCCTTTAGGCTCGACCTGTGAGTATGGGAAGATAGTAAGTTTGTTAGTTAGTTAAGAATATTATTTGGTTCGTATTTCATGGATATATTTTTGCGATCGTTTAGAATCATTTTTTTTTCGTGCGATGCTTAACCGCAGGATGAAACGTGAAGACTCAACCGCAAGCAATTTTTTCAAGAAAAATTAGTTTTATGGAAGACAACATCATGGAAATCTTCATCAATTTCGACTTAACGTATGACTTCTTGTTAGATTTAATTGTGGATATCGTGTATTTTAGTGTATTACTCAAGTACCAGTGATGGAAAGAGTCCGACAACACGTAATGGGAATAGAGGATACTTTCGGGATAATCGTCAAGTTGCGATCGATTTAAGACTTTTAGTGTTAGTTATCAATGAAGACCATGATTCTAGTTAAATGAGCCTTAAATATGGAGCTAATTACAAGATTAGAGGAACGGTTCATGTACGTTTTCACTTTTTTTTAAGTAGAGTTATGTAAGATTAATTTCGAGTACGAAATTTCTATGAGGAGGGAAGAATGTAACATCCCGTATTTTTTTAAAATAATTTAGCTATTTTATTTAAAATTCTGAATAATATTAGTAGATTATTATTGATTTATTAGTTGCATATATTTATATTTATTTTATTATTAGAATATTTTAGAAGGTATTTTAGTTAACAAGAGAAATAGAAGTAGAGAAAAAAAAAGAAAGGAATAGAAAAGGAAAAGAAATAGATTTACGGTTTTGTAAGTTATATATCTATTTTTAGAGCAGCCATAGAGAAGACAGAAAGAGAGATGAGAAGATGGAGAAAGAGAAGAAGAAAAAGATTGAGAAGATGGGTTATGGTATCAAATTAGGGTTCGTGTGATGGGGACATCTATATTTTTCTTGAGGATCATTCATGTATTTGGAGGTTTAATGTACGGATATCTTCGTTACACTCTCTTTGTATTCTTAACACACTCTTTGTTCTCTATTTGTGATTCAATATCGTATGTATATTATGTATAAATTGTATCCATTCGATTCCTATTAAATTCGTATCTCCTTTGTTATTTATCGGATTGTTATGATCTTACTGTGCCTAGAAATGTATTTCAATTATCTACAACTTTCGTTCTTTGTGTTTTCCGAAATTCTGTTTACAAGCATGTCGAAATCTGTCTTTTGTGTAATCTGGTTGGTTATTGGAATTGTTCTGCCGTAACTTTAGAAATTCATTGTAAATTGAATATTTGTTCAATATTCATGTGTAGGATCATTCTGAAAAGGTCTTTCCAAACTCTTCGTTATTTGTTTACATTCCACTATCAAATTCTGTGATCTTGGTATCGTAAATCTCAAAATACTACTGTGATCAGGTGCTGATTTTGTTCTAATAGCTCATATTTGTTTAGTTTCTGCATTCGTTACTTCTCCATTTTTGACGAGTCTTATCATTCTAAAAAGGTATCAGAATCCTCTACGAATTCTGTATTTATACTTTTTCATTTGAGTTCATCCTGATAGAGTAAACTGCCTTTTTCTGAACTGGGCAGATCTAAATATATTGTTAATAGTCTATTTTTGTAAGATATTTATGTATGTGATATTTAGGTAATGTACTTTCAGTTATTTGTGATATATGTATGATTTGGGAGATTTCGTAAGACCTCCGTCATGAGTGGATAATCTCAGGCTTTGGCACCACCATACGGTGTATTTAAATTGTATGGGCGTGTCGCCGGAATTCTGGGACACGTTGAGTGATGACTATTGTGTATGTGTGTTTTGGTCATTGGGTAGCATTGTATTTTGTACCATGCAAGCCCCTGTAAGATTTTGGGTAGGATTTGATTTGTTCAATGCAAGCCCCTGTAAATTTTGATGACTACATATTCTGGATAACCGAAATGTAGGACATCCTGTAAGTGTAAGATTATCTCACATATCGGTAGGTAAGTTCACTTTTGATCTATTTGATATTATTATCAGTAACTGATAAGAGTATGTGTAAGAGTATGAATATTTGTGATTTAAGAGTATATATGTAAGTTGATATTGTAAGATATCTATAGTGTCTTTTTACTTTTTTTATTATTTGTTTATATTGTGAGTTAAGTATGACCAATATTGTAGGATCATTCATGTATTTGGAGGGTTAAGGTACATATATCTTCATTACACTATCTTTGTATTCTTAACACTCTCTTCGTTCTCTATTTTGTAATTCAATATCATTTGTTTATTATGTATAGATTGTATCAATTCCGATTCTTGTTAAATTCGTATCTCCTTCGTTATTTATCGGATTGTTATGATCTTACTGTGCCTAGAAAGGTATTTTAATTATCTACAACTTTTGTTCTTTTTGTTTTCTGAAATTCTATAACGCCCTTAGAAATTGCATTATAAATAATAATAAAAAGGTCTTATTCCAATTTGATGAGTCAACCTTATTTGATTATTTGTGAACTATGTGTTATGATTATATGGCTTGTATTGAATGCATGTATGTGCGAAC
>QRFB01001022.1:0-60630 GCA_008931105.1 Oenanthe javanica
CCACATATAATATAATCATGGTATGCTTGCACTAATATTACTTTGTGTGTGTGCCTTATATTCCAGAGAGACATGTGTATAACGACTCTAATATAAAATCATATTCAAGTAATTATCAGTTAAAGTGTCATACTATGTCCTTGACGATTGCTTGATCTCTTACCTCCGTCATAGAGGGCTTTGTGAAGAGAATGATATACAAATTCCAGTGGATAAGAAACTTCAAAGTCCAGGAGTTGTTGTACATCAACTTGTTCAGCCCTAATAGTATCAAGTCTCGTCTCTGGTGCTTTAGTTAGATCTTGAAAGTCCCGAAGATTCTGTTTCCATCATCGTCGATACCTTCTGTAGCAACCAGTTTGGCTTTGTCCCTCATAACAATGCCAAAAATCATCCAGTCTCTGAAAACCCTTANACTCTGGTGCTTTACTTAGATCTTGAAAATCCCGAAGATTCTGTTTCCATCATCATCGATACCTTCTGTAGCAACCAGTTTGGCTTTGTCCCTCATAACAATGCCAAAAATCATCCAGTCTCTGAAAACCCTTACAGTACCAATTACAACTTTGTCTTGTGGCCTGGGTTCCAGATTCAGTAGATTCTGCCTTCGAACTGATTGAGATCATCTTGCATTGCAATCACCCAATCTGGATCAATCAGTGCTTCTTCAATCTTCTTTAGGATTCCAACTGTTTAACAATTGTTCTTTCCCGAAGAGTAACCATTTACTTTGCATAGCACTTCTAGTCTTTACTCTAGTATCCGGATCACTAAGAACAAGACTCCAGGAATGAATTTGACTCCAAACCCTTTATCTCAGCAGATATGTTCTTAATGTATTCCTTTGATCTTCATTGTGTTGAGTATGACTAGTAGATTCTTCTTTTATTTGCTCCCCCTGAGTTGCTGCTAGGATGTGTTGAAGATCCTTCACCTTGTTGAGTGGATTCTGTTAAAGTCCATGAGTTGTGTAGATTCACTACCATTTCCACTACTAGGATCTGAATCATCATCATTAACATTGATTCCTTCTGCAACCTCAGTTTCATCATCAATATCTGAATATGACTCTGACAAGATGTCAAGCTTCACAGATTCAGAATAGACTTTTATTTTAATGCTCGGGAGCTCCTTGAATAGTGTAACACAATCCTGATCTTGCCTTACTACTTTTAGCCTCAAATGTTTCTTCAGTTGTGACTTCTAACGATTCTTAAATCCGTTTTGTATAGGTACAAAAACTAGAATGATCATTAGAGTCAGAAAAAAAATCTTCAGAGTTCCCCACTAATAAATCTATCCTATCTTTACATTTGAGCAGTTTGTGGAACTATAACATGAACAGTCGTATCATCCACAATAAAATCCAAATGCTCCGGAATAAACCTACTAATACGAAATGACCACTTTCCTCGAAACCGGGTCATATGCTCTGCGAATTAATTCTGAGCCAAAACGAAGAATTTTCCAACTACAAACCCTTTTGGAAAAATGGACCAAGTTTTAATATCTTTAGATTATAAATTAAATCTATATAAATTTAACTAATAAATTTACTTCAATTAAATTTATAAAATAAATTCATTTAAGTTAAGTTTATAAAATAAACCTTTTTCAAGTTTAAATAATAAACTCATTTAAATTAAATTCACAAAATAAATTTATTTTAAATAACATTTATAAAATAAATTTATCTAAATTTAAATTTATAAACTAAATTTATTTAACAAGGCCTCTAGACATTCAGAGTTAAAACAGCTTCGGTACCCTGAGCTTCACTGGACTGCGGATCTTGATTTGTATATCAATCAGCTTGCTCTGATGCCAATTGTTGGGTCCCGGAAGTATCGTAGAAGGGGGGTTGAATGCGATACTGACAACAATTTAAAATTCTTCTCAGAATTTGCGGAATTAAATTATTGCTTTAGCTGAGGGTTCGGGTCCTTGTAGTGTTTGGGAGGCTGACTTACTAACTTTCTATTTTTATGATATAACAATTAAGATATAGAAATTAGCAAGTAAGTAAACAAGATTCAAGTTAAATACGTATATTAAACTTGAAAGGGTATTACAATATTCGGTAGAATAAACATTTAATTCCTAGAACAAATTTGACATGAATTGTTCTACTTTAGGAATTAAAACCAAACCAGCACAGAAAGTCTGTGAATATGACGTTGCAGACAAATTGCTGAATTTTCAGTTTTTCTACTTGAAGAACTACTGAAAAGTGAAGCCTTCATCTCATATTTATAGAGAATGGAAATGGCTGGTATGACCTTTATGACTATGACTTAATTTCAAGAAAATAAGTCTGTATGACTTATTTTAACACTTGTATGACTTATAAATCACTGGGCATGACTTATTTTGGTCGGTATGACTTACTGAAGCTCGGTATGACTTATTTAAAGTCATATTCGGATTTTATCTAATTAAAATAAATCGGTATGACTTATTTTAATTAAACAAAATTGGTTCAGTATGACCTTTTGAACACAGAAAATTCGGTATGACTTTTCTTTAATAAGCTCGGTATGACTTATTAAAAAGGAAGGTCGGCAGAGCTCGGTATGACCTTTTTTAATTAATTAAAAAAGTCAGTATGACTTTTTAATTAAATAAACTCGGTATGACTTTTGGAATAAGCTCCGGTATGACCTTTTAACTTGAATAGCTCGGTATGACTTATGATTTTCTCGGTATGACATTTGTTTGAACTCTCGGTATGACATTTTGAATTCAACAGCTTTTTCTTTTCTTTCCACTTGCTTGGACACATGTCATGCTCCTATTGGCTGAAGAATTCTCCTGCCAAATTCAAATTGAAAGGGGCCTATTTCGTCTTATATGGATAGGCTCCGTAGAAATGCTTTTCGACCCGCACAGCTTATAATCTTTGATTAATAAATAATAAATTTAATTCAGAAATTATAAAAATAAATATCTAATATTATTTAGATATTTATAAATATAATTTACTAAATAAATAAAATATTTATTAATTAAATAAATCCTTACGCTCTAAGCTGCGGTCTCGTGATCGTCTGGAACCGAACTCCTTTTGACTTGGAAATGATAAATCAATTCCAACCGAGATTCCACTTTTACGAATATATGACTCTGCATTTCTTCTGTGTCATTTCCTTTACCGCTTGTCTTCAAGTCAGTACCGTATCTCTTTGAGCTTCCAGCTTCTGTCTTCTATCATTCTAAAATAATTCTAAATTAATTAATCCTTTAATTAATTTAAGAAATAAATTAATTCTGAGTGAATTAATTTACTAATTAAATTAACTAATTAATTTAATTAATTAATAGAGAATTAAATTAAAGGCTTGACTATTGTTGATGTAGATAAGACTCTTCTGTTCTTCAACAATAACCTTTTTAACCACTTGAACTTTTTGATGACGAATCTTCACTGACATTGTTGACACCCTGTGCACTGGTCTGGTTCACGGATGACTAACTACAATGTTGATTCTCATTTCTTCTGTAGTGGTCTTTGTGTCTTCTCTTGTCATGGCTTCTTTTGTTCTTCCTCTATATTCAATATTTATTATTTACTTCGCTTTCTTATCTGAGTTGAGTTGTCATCTACTTATTACAAATAGGACTAGTCATATGACTTTCAGAAACATTTCCATAATTCTCTTCTTCATTGTTGTCTAAATCATCCCAGCTCTTTCCCTCGGCTATATAAGCTCTGCCCTAATGCTTCTTCACCGGTGCATCATACTTTTGCTTGAGTTCGTTATATGACTCCTTTTTTTCCTTTCATTTCTTACGCTTCCGGCATTCTGTAGCAAAATATCCGGGTTCATCACAGTTGTAGCACTTGAATTTACTGCAGTCTACCATTCTTGTCTTATAACCTCCTTTGTTGTAAGACCCTGAAGATGAACTAGCTCGGTTGTTATTTCTGAAGCTGGAACCATTGTAACTGGTGTTACTCTTGTATTTGTACTTAGGGTTCCTTCTAAACCTTAGGTACTTGAACTTTCCTGCAATATAGGCCATTGTCTTGTTTTCCAACTATTCATGTTCTTCCATTGAGTAGAAGTAATCTTTATCACCTGCTTGAGTATTCTCTGAAAATTCAGCTTCTATAATCTCTTCTTTCTCAGTTACAGGTTTTTCTGTATTGGTCTCTGTGACATCAAAATTTTTGGATATAATTGCTGTAGTTTTCAACAGTGTTGTATTCTTACTGTCCACTGTTCCTTAACCATAAATGATCTGTCTTTGCTCTTGCTCCATTTCATGAGTTTTAAGCTTTCCATATATAATTTCAATTGACATGTCATTTATGTCACTTCTCTATCTGATGGCAAAGATTTTGTGTTCAAGATGCGCTGGCAGTGTCAACATAAATTTTTTATTGATCTCCCTACGTGAGTAGGCCTTCCCATGCAGTGACAAGTCAGTCAACAATTTATTGTATATCTCAAAGATTTAAGTGATACTTTCTCATGGTAGTAACATGAAAGCTTCATAACGGGATGTATGAATATCCAGCCTGTTCTCCTTCACTTCTGTTGTACCTTCTATTAGCAGATCAATAGTATCCCACATTTGTTTGGCACTAGTGCAATTAATCACTTGATTCAGCATTATAGAGTCCAGTGAATCCATTAGGATACATTGAAGATGATTATCCCATGCTACTCTTTCTTTGTCAGTGTCAGTGTACTCTGAAGGATCCTTTGGGGTAAATCCCTGAAGAATCCATTCACCATCATCTGAAACTGATTCTTGTATAAGCTTTTGAGGAATATAGGGTCCATTTTCTAAAATTCCCATGTATTGAGAATTAGAAGATTTGATGAAAGTGGACATCTTCTTCTTCTATAAAATGTATTCATTTTTATGAAAGGCTGGGATTTTGATGCTACTAAGTTTTTCGGTACTCATGGTTGCGAAGAATTTTAAATCTCAAGAAATAATTAATTTCTTAAAAATTAAAATTAATTTGAATAAAAATTAAATTTCGTGAAATAAAATTTTAATTCAAATTCTTGATGATTGATAGCTTTTTAAAATTAGTGGATTTAAAATCTTTAAAAAATTCGAAATTGAATTTTCTTTAAAAAATAAAGAAATTTCAATATAAATTTTTCTAGATCTAAAAATGTACTTTTTCGTTAAACTATTTTTGGATCTTAATTTGTAACTTCAATCAACAAGCTCTGATACCAATTGTTAGGTCCTAAATCATCATAGAAGGGGGGTTGAATATGATGTTGGTAGATTTTCATTTAATTGCGGATTAAGTGTTTGTGTTCATGAGATATTTAAATGATAGTAAATGAAACACAACGATTTGGGGAAATAAAGATATATTATTAAATCCCTGAGATGTTGCGCTTCTAATCAAGAGATTAGCTTCTGTGGGTTCAATCAATATTACAACAACCATACAGATGTGTGTTTAATGCTTGGCTTTAATGGAGCTCCGGTAACTTTGTTGAGTTTACTTAAGAAGATGCATATTCATTCTTTCGAATTAAACCCATGTATATTTGTGTTGACTTGTGGAAATCAAATGAATTGATTTTCCAATAATGTAAGTCCTTTGTTGTTCCTTGAAGAGTGACTGTAGTGTGTAGGTGCCACAAAATGGTTTTGGTGCACCTCATAACTTTTGTTGTGCCAAGGTAGAGTTTATGTGGCGCCTCTACTGTGTATGCCTTGTATAGGCTCCATAAGTCCCTTAAAATCTTATGAGTTTATTTCCTTTCACCTTGAAGCATAAATGTTGCGCTTGTATATTGTCCACCTTGTGTAGGCACCACTAAGCACTTGGGAAACTTTGTTACACCTTGAATTCTTGTCACTAACTTTCCTTGCGCCTGAAAATGATATTTGTTGCGCATACACTCTAGATGGAGTCTGTAGGCGCTACATAGTACTAGATACTTGTTTCCTTGAGCCTCTCCATTTCTTCAAGAGTATAGGAACCACCAAATATAGTAAAACTTGACTTAACAATATTCTTGAAATACTTGAAGTATTTACCACTTGGTTTTCACTCTTCTAGCTTGATCAACTGAATTTCTTCTAATATATCAGGACAATTATTTTCTTGTTGTGCTGACTCTTAGTGCACGGGTCTGGTTCACAAAAGACTAACACTGAATTGAATTCCCTTGACTTCTATTTTGTTTCAGCTAATTAACCTTGGACTGTTGCATTGCTTCTGATCACTGAAACCCTTTGACATTTATACTCAAATCATTACACTGTCTTTAATATGAAATCTTCTGAACTCTTATTTTTTGTTGAGGCCTGAACATATTAATAAACTTCTCTCGCTAACGGTCAGTAAGCCTTTCATCTTGAATAATCTGCAATGATGTATGTATGATTCCTGTTTACATATCCTTCTGGATTCATGTGCTGCTTATTAGTATTATTTAACTGTCTTTGTTTCTTAGTTGAGTTATCGTTATCACTATTACATATTAATTTATAATATGCTTTACACATAAATCTAATGTTGATGATAACAAAAATCCTAAACATATTCATTCTGTCATGAATTATAAATTTGACAATTAATACAATTCTGGGACAAAGAATTTAAGTACCAGTGACAAATGACTTTTGAGAAGTTGTAGGTGATTCTGATTTAGTGTCTTCTCTTTCTTTTTCCCTTAAACTCGTCATTTTTTCTATCTTCATTTTATCTCATTTTTCGGTAAAGTGACCCTTTCAAAATCTTCTCATCCTCAACTCTATAGTCCAATTGGCTTGCAAGATAATTAAGCTCCAGGTTGAGCAATTTATCAATCTCCTCACAAATATCAATGCATTTCTTTTTGCCCTCCATATCCTTGTAAATCATCATGTAGAAAGGCATGAATGATCTTCTTCCCTTTAGAATTCCATAATTTGATTTTGTCATCACTTTCTTCCTGAACAGCTGCCTCTCTCATTTCCTTCATTCTTTGTAGAATATCTTGTGCAAGCTCATTGGTAGATAGTATTTCTTGTTGAGTCGAGTGTAGATCTTCCTCAGAGTTCCATAGTCATGTTCCATGACTTGAGAGAAGGTAAAAGATGAGTATGAACCATTCTCATATTCAGCATGGAGGAGATCCATATCTCTTTTCCTTTGGCCCTTAATAGCCATCAATCCCATAGTTTTGTTTGGGATTTAATTTATTGCCTTTGATTTGAACACTTCTACCACTTTGGAATGACCACTTCCCGATGCTTGACTTTTATTCTTTGTCCTCTTTGGTTGTTCATCCTTAACCATTTCTACTTCATCCACATTCAACTTCCTTTGACACCAGAGGTCTTAGTAGATTTGTTTTCCCTTTGTTTTGTTCTTGGATTCTTCTCAGCCTCTTTCCTCATGGCTTCCGAAATCCTTTCATTTTCTTTTTCAAATTACCTTTACAGTTGAATGGCTAGCTCATCTCATGCCTTCTCTTGTTGCTCTCTTTCTTTAATGTCAATAACTATTGCTTTATGCAATAACTTTTCACCTCCACCTGAGATATACTTCTTCTTTCCATCTTCAATTAATAGTCCTTTTCCTTTCCTATCATTAGGCTATGAGATTCATTCTTCCATCCTTATTTCTCCACCTTCAAGAGATTTAGAAGTTCCAACAACTACAGTCTTAGAATTTGACTTTTTTAGTAATGAAGTAGTTGTTATGATCTTAATGGGCTTCTCTGCATCTATGGTTTTATTCTTTCTTTCAATGGCATCAAATTGTTGAACAATTTTCTGAGGTATCTCCCTTTTCCGAGCCAATGAATCCTTCACTATCATATGAGTGTATAAAATTACCAATATAAAATTCAAACACCTAAGCTATGATATGTATTTTTTGGGTATACCAATTTGGATATAGCAAGGTGTTAAAAAAAGCTGGACAAAATTACCATATCATTGAACTTGATTGTAAGAGGAAAACTTCATAATCTTCAACCCAAACCTTTAGTCATTTACTTGCCAAACAACAATTATGATAGGAACTCTAAGCCCATCAGCTCTAGGACTTGCAAATTACTGTTATGAAAAATGTCGTATGCTGTAATAAAGGCAACAAAGTAGATATTTAAAATGCTTGTAAGCAACTATGGATACACAAAAGGCAATTAGCTTAACTGCAGTCAGACTTGGATTCCCCACCATTATCAAATCGTATAATTAAGAGCCATTAAATCAAATCATGTTTCTCGATAGATGCAAAATTAGACATCAAGTAAATTAGAGGAATCAAATATATACATGCATACAAGGGTTTGTTGACTGAGCGACCTTAGGTATTAAATTATTCTTTTGCCATCATGTTTTCTAGGTAGCCAGGGAAGAAAAAATACATGTGATTCTTAGGCTTAGGCTTACTTTTACAAATAGGTAAGTCATACTCAACAAAACTCCAACCAAACCTGCATGCAACACAGTCCTGACTTTGATAAAGTTATCATTGGTGCTTGGTACCATCCACATTATTTAATTTAACATAAATTATTGCACTAAAGATAAGTAAGTTGAGTACAACTACCGCAGGAAAAGGTAGTAATCAAATCCCCCGGGCAGGAATAAATATTTATTGCTCGGTGAAGAGAAAGATACATACGAAGATCCTCCATTCTCAAGATACGAGCTTTGGCAAGAACAAACCCTCAAACTGACAATATTGTCGTTCCTAGTACATTTAGCACGGTCCGTGTTCATCTCTGAGATTTTTTCAACCTCTCTCTCTTGAACCTATAAAACAAAAATGGCAAACAAATATAACAGTTACTGAGATCATTATTTAGAAAAATCTGAATCACACAAAATCTTTGACAAATAATAAAAACTTTTAGCTGTAAGCACTTTCTATCCTGTAATACGCATCAAAGTGGGTCTATCCTTACCGAGATATAATTTCTGGTTTTCAGATAAGAAAGGCTCTCACTGAGGATCCAGAGAGCTTTGTTTCCCCATTTAAGTTCCCTAAAACGACATTAGATGAAGCAAAGCAGATAGGTATCGATGGATAATTTAATCGAAACCGAAAAGTTAACATATATTGTTGTATCATCATCTTCACCCTGCAATAAAGAGGCACCCATGATGAGAACTAATACAATTTGTAAACAGCATAAACATTTGAATATAAATAATTGGTAAGACTTCATTTGAACTACTGGTATATTTTAAAACAAAATATTGCCGCGTTATGATATAATAGTACTAGTATGAGTTATGTAAATTATAAAGTGCAGACAAAGTTAGAAGCAAAAAAGAAAAATATTTTTGAGGAAAACACATATAATATAATATGCATATGTTATAGTAGAAACAGCATCTTTACTTGACAGACAAAAGAAGAACAAATGCAACTTTTCAAAATTAAAAAGAAAGTGAAAATATTGAAACAACATTCATGCATATATGTGCACCTAGTAGTTGATTTTCAAAAACTTTGGGACACATTTTACCCACATAAAAATAACAATATTAATGTTAAAGCAAGTAGAAATTGTGTAGCGGTAATTCTGAAGATGATGATATATATGAAGTCCTTTTTAAGATAAGTCAGTTGACAGCAAAATTTGGTCCCTTGTGAAGGGGTAGTTTTATTCCTTAGCCATGTTGGACAACCCTGGGATGCTGCACGCATTGCTATGTAGGCTACTCTATCTTTGACACTGATATACAAATTTTTATATACCATAAGACAAATCCATGCATTTCCTGCTCCATGAACAAATATTTTAATAAGCATGTATCATGAAGAACATAGTTAGAACACATTTTAACTCAAGAATGAATATGCATATTTACAGATACACTTCCATCTAAAATGACATAGATTTATAAAAGAGATATATATGGAATATAATTTCGCTGACTATGACCCTAACAGTTCAGACAAACATATTTGGTAGTTATATTATCGTATTATCCTGAAAAACGTGCTAGGCTAAACACTTGTAAGCTCCAACTCTTCTATTACTCGTTTAATTTTAAATGAAAACTGGCTTAAGCTAATAATAGATTACAAAAGATGTTTTGTTTCTTGATTACACCTGAACCTGTTCTAAATTTCCCCATCTCAGAATGTTCTAACCACTCCAACTGCAGAAGTCGCAAGCCCAATATCCATAGCTTGAAGTTTTTCAGATTGAGAGCTGATGCAGGAATAGCCAAACTATACTAACTATCTTCCTTGAAACTAATTCACTTCTTACCAATGTCAGAGCATCTAAGGGAGCTTGGCACTGAAAATGGCTGTTGAAGACCAACCAGCTACACCGAATGAAGAAACAAAAACGAGATAAACATTGATTTAAAACATGCACTAGTATTTACGCAACAAAATAAATAGGATTAAACGATAGACTTCTGGTAGATTTTTCGATCCCAAATTTAAAATGAAGTGGTGTAAAATGTATATACTGGGAACAAGAAAGGCTTCATTTTGAATGCTTTCATCAGGTTATTAACTTGAACAGAATGGACCTAAAGATATATAAATTAAAAAGTGCATGCCCCACACTTCCACATCCAATAATTTAAAGCATCGAAATTTCCCTTAAAAATCCACGTAGCTAATAATACACTCACTCGAAACACAAGGTGAATTTCTCCTTACTCAGGCTCAATGCCAAAATCTCCAGAAGCTTCCAAAGGTACACTACCAAACCAACCACTTGTATCATGTAGAAATATTCTTTGAGCGTGGGAGCACAAACTTGTAGTTATATCCTGCATAAGAAACATGTCCAACAATTACCTAATGTAACAACTCTTAATAGATAAGAATAAACATGTCAGGTATAAGAGTATCTGTAAAAGGGTTAGAATGAATAAAATATAGCAAGCGATGTGTACAACATAAATTAATAAATAAATCATATTGGGGATGATTCTTTATGATGATATCAATGAATTACTTGTGTGGGGGGGGGACTGGTGTGGAGATAATTGAATAGCAATCAGCAATGTCTATCAATTTACTATGTCCCAACTACCATATTAAACATCAACAAATTCATGATATGTATATTCAATTTGGCTTTAGAATATCACATTAACTACCCTTACAGAACAAAATGATATTAGGTGGAGGAAGTAGACATATTTTTATCGTTTGATCCTTTCATTCATTAACAGCATCCAAATATGAATTTACACAACTTTCCTCTATGAATAAAGCTTTCAAATATATTGCAACAATTTCTATTTGCTCGGAAAATCCAAAACCATAATGGGATAATCTTTTTTATTATTCTTATTTTCATGTTCATGGAAGAATAAACAGAGAAGAGTTTGAAATGAGTCCGCACCTTTTCACAGCCCGATAAAAGCAGGGAGGGAGGGAATCAAGCAGGCGAAACTGAAGAGATGATTGCTGCGGCCGGGGAGGTAGGTTCGAAANAGGAATCGAGCAGGCGAAACGGAAGAGATGATTGCTGCGGCTGGGGAAGTAGGTTCGAAATAGGCTCGGAAGGGCAGGGCAGTCATTTTATATATAACTTGGTTTATTACCTTGAACATCTTGATTGCTTTATCTTTCAATATATTACACGACGTTGGCCTCCACAAGTAAACTGTCATCGTACACAAATAATTACATATTAATCAAAGGAAATGCCCAATAGACACTATTAAGCTAATTGACAAGACATATAAATAGGGTGATTATATTAGCTTATGCTTGATAATTAATGGAATAGACTCCAATCAAGACAGAAGAGAAGAATCAAATCGAGTGAAGTCCTTTACAATTAGAAATGCATAAGTCATAAGTGTGTTTCTGACACCACGTGCGTTAAATGAAGAGGTTGAAAAAACATGTACAAGCATGAGATCGCAGAAAGTAAGCTTTTTAGATGACGCGAAGTGTAAGTCATGCCCTATGTTGCTTGTTCATAGAGCACTAATATTGCAACACTGTACCAATATAAAATTCAAACACCTAAGCTATGATATGTATTTTTTGGGTATACCAATTTGGATATAGCTAGGTGTTAAAAAAAGCTGGACAAAATTACCATATCATTGAACTTGATTGTAAGAGGAAAACTTCATAATCTTCAACCCAAACCTTTAGTCATTTACTTGCCAAACAACAATTATGATAGGAACTCTAAGCCCATCAGCTCTAGGACTTGCAAATTACTGTTATGAAAAATGTCGTATGCTGTAATAAAGGCAACAAAGTAGATATTTAAAATGCTTGTAAGTAACTATGGATACACAAAAGGCAATAAGCTTAACTGCAGTCAGACTTGGATTCCCCGCCATTATCAAATCATATAATTAAGAGCCATTAAATCAAATCATGTTTCTCGATAGATGCAAAATTAGACATTAAGTAAATTAGAGGAATCAAATATATACATGCATACAAGGGTTTGTTGAGTGCGCGATCTTAGGTATTAAATTATTCTTCTGCCATCATGTTTTCTAGGTAGCCAGGGAAGAAAAAATACATGTGATTCTTAGGCTTAGGCTTACTTTTACAAAGAGGTAAGTCATACTCAACAAAACTCCAACCAAACCTGCATGCAACACAGTCCTGACTTTGATAAAGTTATCATTGGTGCTTGGTACCACCCACATTATTTAATTTAACATAAATTATTGCACTAAAGATACGTAAGTTGAGTACAACTACCGCAGGAAAAGGTAGTAATCAAATCCCCCGAGCAGGAATAAATATTTATTGCTCGGTGAAGAGAAAGATACATACGAAGATCCTCCATTCTCAAGATACGAGCTTTGGCAAGAACAAACCCTCAAACTGGCAAATATTATACGAGAACATCAGGTTTAAACCTGACTCCAAACCCAGCTCCTGAGCAAATTAAATCTACATGAAAAATCTATTTTACCCTTCTACATCCCGAGCCTGACTCCAAACCCAGCTCCTGAGCAAATTAAATTTACATGAAAAACCCAGTTTACCCTTCTACATCCCGAGCCTAATTGCATCCTTTTATGTTTTAAACCCATTTTACCCTTCTACATCCCGAGCCTAATTGCATCCTTTTATGTTTTAACTTGATCGTTTAGCCCTGAGGAGATCATCGGTTGCTCTGCCTCGCCTCCTCCTTCTCAATCATGTTATCTTTTTCTATCGTCTTGGACTTTTCGAAGAATTAGAGATTCCACCTGCCAAAATTCAATGTACAAGTCCATGTGGTCTGTTTATATGATTTTGCAACCTTCTCATCACTTGTTATTAATATATTATCAAACAATATTCCATCTTGCATTGTCTAAATTTCAGTACCAATAACAGAAATAGGTTGATTAAAATCATGTCTATTGAGCTGAAAGTATGAGTTCTTTATCATTCTTATTTATCATGTGTAAATATTTTCAATTATCTTTATGTTGACAAGTTACTATCTTGAAGATAAATAAAAGAAAATATTGTACGCAAGATCTACTATTTTGGTGTTTATCAACATAGGTTGGAATGAAAGGAATCTGGCATAAAGGCAAGGACCTCAAATTTTCACTTTTTAGTTCAGAACATGAAAACTCATACTCACATTGGAAAAATGGAATTGTAAATGTATGGCAAGATAAATATATCTCTTTTTACATTTTATTACTGTAAAGTTCTCAATGTAGCTGTGATGTTATGGACCTCTGCTTTGATTGCATCCTAAAATCAATTTCCATTATATTTACGCACAGATAATAGTAGTAAAAAATATTATAATTATGAGAATTCAAATGAGGTGCGTGCCTTGCACGGGCTCTAATGCCAGTCTTACTAATCTAATAACTCTTCGTTTAAATGACAATAGGTTTTCTGGAAATATTCCAAGTTACATCTGGAAAAACTCTATATCCCTGTACTCCATTGATATTTCAAACAATAATTTGTCCGGAAACATTCCTAAGGAATTTGATGTTCATCCGATTCTTGAATCCATAAACCTAAGTGGAAACCGCTTTACAGGTCTACATTCTCCTTATATTTTTCCCTTCTGGTTGTTGCATATAGATGATCTCATTATCAAGACTCCCGTTTAGAAAAGCTGTCTTGACATCCATTTGTCAAATCTCATAATCGAGATGAGTTGCTATAAATAAAAGAATCTGGATTGACTTCAGCATGACTACTGGAGAAAATGTTTTCTCATAATAGATCTCTTCTTTCTGAGTATAACCTTTCGCAACAAGTCTTGCTTTCCAAGATTTTACCTTTTTGTCAGATCCTCTTTTTCTCTTATAGATCCACTTGCATCCGATGGGTTTTACACTTTTGAGTGGTTCCACGAGCTCCAAGACTTGATTTGAATACATAGATTCCATCTAAGATTTCATTACTTTTTGCCATAGATCTACATCTTTGTCTTGCAGTGCTTCCTCATATGTCATGGGATCCTCATCATGTTCCTCAGAGACCAAGTCCGAAGACTCTCCCAATAACATGAATCTGCTGGGTTTACGAATAACTCTCCCACTACGACAAGACACCGGTGTGGTATTAGTGATAGATTGTGTGTTCTCTTGTGGCTGTTCTACTTGTACTATTGACACTTGGTCATTATTTGTCTCTCCCACTAGTTCCTCTAAAACGACACTGCTCATGGGTTTATGGTTCATCATATAGTCCTCCTCTAGGAATCTAACATCGGTACTAACAATGACATCCCGATGACTATAAAATAAATATCCTTTCGTTCTCATGGGATAGCCTACAAAAAGCCTTATTTCGTTCTCACGTTCATCTTGCATCATTGCCTTCAATGTCTCTACGTCTCCTTTCAAACATGCACTGTACAGCTTCTTCTCCATCCCCGCAGTATTTATCCTTAAATCTACCTGTATAAAATTATATTCGGGATGTTAGCAGTAATTACAAGACAGATTAAAAATCAACAAAGCTATAATGTATGTTAATTACAATAATTAAACAACAATAAATTATGAATAGTTTAAAGTTTAAAATCGGATTTGTAATTGTGAACAAACTAACTAATTTCATGAGGGCCAATAACACGACAATATTGTCGTTAACAATGTCTTATTTGTAATTTCTTTGAATTTGTCAAGAAAGGTATATTGTGAACAAACTAGCTAATTTTAATAATTGAGACTGTTGGAGTTTATTTTATTAATCTAAACTTATTATAAATAAATTATTGTTATTTGAATTAGAAATAGCGCGCAGTAGTAGCTATATACTGTAGTGTTTTTAGGAGTTTAGTGGAATAAATTTCACGTAGTTGATTAAGTGTAGGAGTTGTTTATTTTGTTCCTATTTTGTAGCCACCACCTTTGGTGTGCATTCATTTAAATTACTTGTAATCTTTCAGTTGTTATCAATATCAGCAGAGACGTGTTTTTTCTCCTGCAAACACATATATTTACATTGTTTTACATACCAGCTTTCATATAACGTAGCTTTATTTTAATCAGAGACCAATGAACTTAATTTGACAGGGGTTGTTAGAGCAACTCTAATGGGCTATATTCCTTACCTATATTCAGCACAGGTGGATAACTATANTATTCTACCTAACATCTATCAGCAAATACCCTCCATTTTAAGGCTATATACCCTGACAATGTATCACTGATTATTCAAAAATTGTTTCCGAGGACAATTAAATACTAAAAAAAATCAGTTTTTTTAATTTGGACGACGTAGCTATCATTGGTTGAAGTTTGCCTAAAATATAAAATAGGAAATAAATAATTTCTCACGGATCTGGGTATTAATTAGAAACATCACACTTCTATTTTATTTTAATATACAAAATATAAATTCTGGCTTTAGTAAAAAAAATACGGACACTATATGGTGTGTTGTTAGGTACCCGTATCTTACATTTATTTTCGACAACGAAAAAGGGAAGCCCTAAATTTTTCAGTACCTCTAACAGATTAACAGTACATATATAGCGCAAGCGCTAACCTAACCCTGAAATATCATTACTCCACACACGGATATCATGATATACCGTAAAAACATGGAACCTGACTTTTTATTTCAATTATTCATTATAGTCAACCATTGGGTGTTGTTTGGCCTTCATTGCGTGTATATATATACATGTGTATATCAGTATATGTTTGTATCTCATTTTAATTTATGTTTAATATTTTGATGTGTATACTAAAATAAAAAAATCATATTAATATAATATTGTATACTTTTTATTTTTAATATTAAAATATAAATAAATATTTTATTTGATGAAAGAATTAAAATTATTTATTAAACACATATTTTGTTGCATTGTAACATGTAACTAGGTAGCTAGGTCATGGAGTAATGTAATTGGATATACAGGCATATAGCTTCAGAAAATATTACCCAAGTCGTATTGTGTTTTGCATTATTATCTTACCTTGCTGACAAAAAAATGGGGTAACTTTCTTGTAACATTAGTAATAAAGTGTATATATACATTATAGATCTTATTCATGGATATTATATAGGAACCTAGCTACATCTCTACATATTACAACTAGTATCNAACATTAGTAATAAAGTGCATATATACATTATGGATCTTATTCATGGATATTATATAGGAACCTAGCTACATCTCTACATATTACAACTAGTATCACACAATAATTTATTTAGTATTTATAAACAATGCGGGCAAATATTACATGGATTGTGAGATTGCACATATACATCACAAAGTGCAACAGAAGACAGTACATATATAATACATAGCTAAGGTAAAAACAAACAACTGCAGGCAGGTTTAGACTTTAGACAACATGAGCATTTTGGGTTGTGATGGTGGCGGCGTCATTACTAGTTTTCTTTTTAATTTTTCTCACTACGTAGCGGCTGGCACGGTAGACAACAACTGAAATTGAAAGGATAACCAATCCCATCCATATATACAGTCCATAAACAACTACTTTAAGAGTTCTGTAATTCTCATAATAATGTGGGTTGGTGGCTTGAACTGCGCAGACATAGGCCACGGTCATTGCTGTGAGAGTAATCCACATGCCTCCCCGTATAAGCCAAATAAATAACTTCTGTTTCAGAGTTGC
This sequence comes from Oenanthe javanica, assembly GCA_008931105.1. NCBI lineage: Eukaryota > Viridiplantae > Streptophyta > Magnoliopsida > Apiales > Apiaceae > Oenanthe > Oenanthe javanica. Next base: position 17,011 of record QRFB01001022.1, read on the forward strand.
ACCACTTACATACAGAAAGATTACACTTAAGGCAGCCATAAACGAGATGGTGTTTGATGTCCAAAACGCATTACTCAATGATGGGTAGAAGTAGGCTAGAAGTGAATCTGCAGGTTGAAGAGTATATTCGATGTTGTAAGGGGAAGGAGATTTAATATCTGTGGCATCCACTCCAGCGACACCACCGGGAGGGTTAATAGCTGCTTGATAAGCCATGGAAGCTATTACAGTTGCTGCTAACAGTACCGTCTCGTCTCTCTTTTCTAATTTGTCTTGAAAGACGGTAAAATGTTTCACCTTATTCCACCACATCTTCACAAGATTCCTTTCGCTGTCAGTTCCTTCTATGGTATCATCACTTAGTCTGCTTTTCCTGTCTGCTATAACTTGATTAACGCTTAAAGTATTAGCTGAGAGTAGAATCTCCTTGATTTCCATGCTTTTCAAATCTTTCGGCATCTTATCTATAATGTTCAAAGCTGTGAGCCCATTTTTATTTACTGCATGCACGTCCACCTTTCTACTCTTAACCAGGTACTTTATCATCTGCGTATGCATATATAATAAGGTAGGAGTTGCACTTAATTTTTAATCAAATTAACGGATAAGATTAATACTTTTCTTCCAACTATCTAATTTATATGGGTTTTTTTAATGCTTATGAGCATACATTAACCACTATTTTTTCATGAGTTACAAATTTTTATTGGCTCCATTTTCATCGATAATAATGGCCCCCATGTATTCACCAAAATGTACACCATTAAAATTTTGTCAAACTCATAAAAAGGTTGTTGTTAGAGTGTGGCCATGGGAGTACAAACTAGAAATACCCAATTTATATTAAAGACCTCATATCGATTGTTAGAGCATCTTCGATGCAAAAACTCAAATTCAACTTTTTTGGACCCATTTATGTGCCACATAAGTAAAAGTCGTTTCAATAAAAAAGTTATCCAATTTCCTCCATTGCAAAATCCAAGTCCACTACTTATTTACGTTATGTATTATATTAATATATTAAAGATTAAATGCAATCTTTTAATAATTATAATATAAAGTGAATGGTAAACAATTTTATTTAAAATAAAATAAATAAATAAACTCATAATTATATTGAATTGTTTAATAAAAAAATACTTTAGAAGAATACCAATTTAAGAAATTAAAAACATTACATATTAAATAAATTAATAATTATTATAAACTCCGAAATATGCTCAATTAAATAATGATTAGAATTCATTTTTTGAATTAAAAAAAATGTAAGCTTATTTTCAAGGGAAAAAAGAAGTTTGAAAGATAGTTTTATTTTTTATGCAAAAAAAACAGACAGCTTTAGCTCGGAAAAGTAATAAACAAAAAGTTAAAAAGCTTGGTCAGTCAACTATCCACGCCTGACCAAGTCCAACTTTGGGCTTATTTGGCAACCGGTTACTTATGGAAATAAGTCTTATTTCCGGAAAAAAGTAAGGATATATATACTTTCCGGAAATAAGCCTTATTTTTGGGAAAAAGTAAGGATGTATATACTTTCCGGAAATAAGCCTTTATTTCTGGAAATAATTAAGTTCATATTTGATTTTAAAATTCTAAAACAAATATTTATTTTTAAAAAAAAATAAAAATATGTAAAAAATAAAAATAAAATAAACTATTTATTTTAAATTTAAGGAACCCAAAGGGCCACAGTATAATCCATTACATATTCAAGAGGGTTCCGTGTCTCGCTCCCCAATGCAGCACTTAAAGAGAAATGAATAAATTACGGAACATATATATAACATATATCCCGTCTCGTCCTTTTTTACAGGGCACTAAATCCAATTCTATGTCTTAATTATATGAGTTTTGCTTAATATTTTTTAATTATTCATTTTTTAAATAATAGTTTTTTAAAACCCTTTTATATGAAAAAAGAATTATTAAAAAATAGTAAGTAGAATTCTTTTCCCTATAAAAGAGATCAGAGAGAGTACAATATATGCATTTATATATGTCGTAGCTATTTGTGACAATTATTTTGGAGAGTAAATTTACCTGCATCCGTTTCAAAGCTGCTGCAGAGTGTAGAATAGTGTCTTCATTGCTATCTTTCATGTTTCCCAAATCCTGGTCATTCAATTCTAGTAAACGAATGAGAAGATTTAAACGATTATACATAACACACAAGTGCAATACTGTCCCTTCATTATCAAACAACTCGAAGTTCACTTTTATCAACTCTATAACAGACTCGTGTTGACCATTCATTACAGCCAAATGGAGAGGGGTCTTTCCGTCCTCATCACACACTCTGCACATATTCTGATCATACTCCAACAACAATTTAACGATATTCGCATATCCATTTGCAGATGCCACATGAAGAGGAGAACGATCGTGTGAATCTAACCTGCTTGCAAAGTCAGGCTTATAATAAAGGAGAGATTTAGCAAATTCAAAGTGACCTAACATGGAAGCTAAATGCAAGGGTGTTTGGTTAAAGCAAGAAGCTATGGAAACTTGAGAAAGAGTGAGTCCATCTTCTCTCATCAACTCCTTCAACATCTCTACGTCTCCTTCCAAACATGCATCGTATAGCTTCTTTTCCCTCACCTGATCAATATTCATACTGTATACCTGCAGATATATTTACATTTAAGATGTTACTAGTAATTGTGAGTAGGGTTGCGGTGCTGACTGGTTTCACTGTGCAGTACAGTATTTGATTATATCTTGAAGATCAATAACTCAAAGTAATTAGCAATAGATATAAAACAGTAATTAAGAAACTAAAATTTCAAATTAAAGACCAAATTTCTACCTGTTGGTTTGGAGATAACTTGAGCTGAGTAAGATTAGAGAGTAGATGTGATTGGCTTAGATTGAAGCTAAATTTCTGATGCCTCCTAATTATCCCACTCTTGGAAGCATATTTATAGGGTTTTAGAATGAATAATTTTATTTTTTGTTAGCAAAATGAATAATTTTCAATTAGATTATTTGTCAAAAATTAAAATAGTTTAAAATAAGGGTAGGTATGTTTTAATTATTACAACAAGATGCTACGAAGAAGTTTATGTTTTTTATTATAACTTAAGAAAATGGATCAAAAAAAATATTTTCTAATAATGTTCCAACAATTCTTTACTAGTACACTTTCAAAACTATACAGGAGTAACCTAATTCACCTTTCCATTAGAAGTATACAAGCTTAAAATATTTAACTAAAATTACTTTTTATGTATATTTTTATTGATATTTAATATAAAATTTTATAATATTAGTAATTTATGTTAATATATATTCTTATTTTATGTAAATTTATTAAAGATGTGAGTGATATAAATTAATTTAAAGCTAAGGGTTATTTTGATAATAGTTTATAATTTTGTATAATAAATAGATTTTTATTAAATATAGATATTATTATTATTTGGACTTATAAAAGTTAAGTACAAAAATATTAATCTATATAATATAAATATATTATAATTTGTATAATGTTATAATAAATATAGAATTTGAATCTAAAAAATAATTTTTTTGTTAATATATTATAATTTGTACATATTATGATATCAATATTGATATTATATAGTTAGAACTTATAACACGTCAAATTGTTACATGCATATATAATTTTTTAGACCGGGGACTAGACCAACAAACAAAAATTTTAATATTTCGGCTGCTATAATAATATAATTTAGATAGGTATGAATGGATGAATTTCTTTGCTTACAAAGTTAAGACGTAACTAAAGCTAAAGTTGTGACATAATCATCTTGACGGCATGTTTTACAACAAATAATTACATTTTATTTTTTTACTTCCATATGATTTTTTGGCATGTTAATTATGAATAAATATAACACACACATAGATATATATTAAATGAAAAATTTAAATTATTATATCAGATATAAATTTAAAATTTTATTTTTAATTTAATATAAAAATTAATATTAATTATAATTATATATTTTTTGTGCGTCAAAAAATCAAAAAAAATTATTTAATATCAGAACATATATTTTCAGAGTAACTCAAGTGGACACAGACAACAATGTCACTAACTATTATTATATGATTAAATCACATGTATCTCAAGTCTGAACTCAAACACGTTGCTAATTAGTACAGAAGCATTTGAAATAAAGGTATAGCAGCGAAAAAATCCTTGTGGTTTAGATGTTGTAGTGGTTTAGATGTTGTAGAAGCGGAGGTTTAATAAGACTCAAATAAGTTTTTTAAATTAAAATTAATGGTTCAAATTAAAACTACTGGCTCAACTTGTAATTTTAATTTGAGCTTGATTAAACCACAAAATTTATCTACTCCTATGCCTAAATTTGAAGGTTTTTTGCTCCATAACCCTAAAATAAATATATCAATTTGTAGTACCTGCCTTAGACGTAAGAACTTGCATGCAAGAAAGATTCAAATGTGGATAATCTAGTAATCTACCCTGTCATAACTGAACTAATAAAATAAATTAATTAAGGAGAATACATAAAGTCTTCCTTCTTAATTTGAACACGGTAGAAAAATAAATATCTATTTATGTAAATAATATCTATAAGGTATGTAATCACTATTATGATTCTGATAAAAGTATTTTAATATTTTCAAAAAATTGCTAATTAATTTTTGAAATTAATTAGATTTCTGTATGTCAACAATTTTGTAGTAAATAAGGATTAATTTTGATATCCGAAGCATTTATTTATAATTATGAGATGTTGAATCACTCAAGATTTCGCCCCAACAGAGTATGCACATGTAGTTTAATAAATTAGAATTTTCTTTTATTTTATCTTTAAATTGGACTGTTTACTATTTTCGAAATCTTTCAAATTTAGGATTTTCTTACTTTATAAAATAAAATATTAAAATTTAATTAATAAAAATAAAATATTATAGATATGAAGAATAGAATTATATAATTAGGGTTTTACTTCGATTAGAATCGTATTAGTATGAAATACTCTCCGTTTCATTTGATTCTTAACATTTCTCATATAGTGTAGGCCAAGATGAATGTAAAATATAGTTTCATAACTTATTTTTAAATTAATTTTTCCCGAATACAAATTTAAATATTAAATTTTTATTCAAAAACGGAAAATTGTAAAAATAAATTATATAACTATATTTTATATGCATTTTAAAATACATGTCAAACACTCTTTCAATAAATGGAACACAAACTTTATCCTTATTATTTTTTAGATTAAATTTTAGTCACTCATTTATATATCTTATAGTATTATCCATCACCCATTACTTTCATTCCATTTTCATGTTGATGCACCATCTTTCAACCACCAACTCCGAACCACCATCTCCCGGCCACCACAGTAAATCATCAGTAATTAAGTAAAAATCACCAAAATATAATCTAACAAATTTATCACACCACAATCTCCGGTCACCATATTTAGACAACATCACTACTAATCATCACCTTTATCATCGTCACCACTATTACCACAATCATACTCATTATTTACGGGCTATCTTTATTTACATAATCACCAAATACAACTTAAAATTATTAGAAAATTAACACAAATAAAAGGATTAAAAATTACCAGATTTCAAGGAAAATCACCACCTATGAGATTTTAAAATTCGAAATGGAAAGTATGGCTTAAGCATGGCTTATAGCAGTCACCACTGCCACCACCATATTACTCACTGGTCATCCCTATTTACATAATTACTAAATACAACTCAAAATCTCCAAAAAATTAACACAAATCAAAAAGAAGTATTGATGTATTAACCACTCCATATAATTTTAAAATCAAAACCCACTAGCGAGTTAGTTTTTTATAATAATTATACCAAACATCTTGTTTTCTACCGTATATATTTTCGAAGCAACTCTAGTGGATGCATCATGCATGTATGTGTACCTGATAGGTGAGGAACCCAGATAATAGACCCTTATGTCCTAATTATCTTATAAATAATTTATAAATTGAAATATATATATATATATATATATATACTATATTATTAAAGACGAAAGATTAAAAGTTTTGGTCGTCGGTTGGTTTGGTACTGGTGAACCATAGAAAAGATCTTGACCGTCTAATTTTATGTGAACCATAGAAGCAATCTTAACNCAATATATATCATTATTATTATATAATTATATTATAATTGTTGTTGGAGGATTTTCATAACAACGAATTTCGGAGATTTACTAGAATAATAGAGCTAAAAGTATAATAATATGACTGTTAATGGAGATTAGAGCTGGTAAAAAAGATTGGGTTGGACTTGGGAGTTGTCTCGATTTGTCTCATGTATCGGATCCATTTTGCCAAGATGCATGCCTACGTATTTATATACAATCAAACCCACGCAGTTCTGCCGAGAGACTTTAGGGATATATTTATTAAATATGAGAATTAATTGATTTTATGTGATATAATCTTCACGTTATGATATCTTCCTGATTTGAAAGATATGGTTTGGAGATATTTTCTATCATTAATGCATTGGGATTGATTCTTTCCTCGTTTCAGAGAGACGATATTTTGGAGATTAAACAATTGACTATTAATGAAATTAATAATAAAAATAAAGTGAAATAAAAACATTATACCAAAAATATGGCATAACAATAATATATCAAGAGTCAACTCAAACAAGTTGCCAAGTTGATGCCTATGGTCTAATATAAGACCATATAAAAAGTATTAGATAGAATATCATTATTATACAAGGAAGAAAATTTTAATGGATAAACAAGAACATAATGTAATAATGATGCGTTTTATTTTATCTATGACAGCAAGCGCACAGTGTCTGTTATTAGCAGAGACTAGCAAGTACGGGTCGAATCCACAAGGAGACGGGTTCTAAGAAATTTAATCTAATTATTGTGAATCGTTTCCAGAGAAAAATGATTATCGAGAATTTTTGCTAACTAAGGAATGCAAATTAAATTTATATGAATTCAATTAACTAAAAGTCTAGAGCAATTCAGGTTCACCATGCTTACACCAAAATTAGTTATATTAATATAGTAATTCAATGGGTCAAATAACTAGAGCAATTGTTAATCTCTCTCAAGCATTAACGCTCTCAGAAATCCAATGATGCTCTCGCACTCATATTCATTCTGCTAATCGTATGTATGCTTCTAATGAGTAAAATCTCTCGATCCATTACTCTTATTTGCATGAAATAATCTATGATATTGGCCAATTACACAAATTAAATATTTAAACATATCGATTAGAATTACCCATAACTCATTCAACTACTAATAAAAATAAAACATAGTTATGGTACAAACATGGCTTCCCTTTGCGCCCTAGAATGAAACTACTCACTCATGCTAGAAGTAAAAGCAATAAATATTATGAAAAAAGCCATGTAAAACATATATTAAAACAAGAGAATATAAAAGAGTACCTTGAACTATATTAATGGAGAACAACTGTATGCTATGGAAGAGAGATGAAGAAAAACCCTAGTTAGAAAGTGAAAGTAAAAAGGTACGTGCATACGTATCTATTGTCTCTCCTTATAAAGACTAATTCTCCTCATAAAATCTGATACCTATTTCTAATAATAAAAGTATTTTAATGAATTAAACCAAATATAAATAGGTTTCCTTAATTGAATAGGATTCTTTAATTAAAATTCGTAACTCTGTTTGCTCCTCAGTTTCTGGGTTATTTCAGTTGGATTCTTTTTGTTGGACCTTCTAAATTAAAGAGAATTCAATAAGCTTCGTATGGACTGTAAGATCGTCCAATTCTGACTTCTGGAACTTGAGATATGGCCCAAATAGTGTATGCAGCACGTGTAACCCAATAAATTCGAATTTTCTTCTAATTTGACTCCAAATTAGCTCTTTAAGCCCAAATCCTTCCAAATATAGGAATTCTATCTTTTCTGCAATAAAACATTAAAATCTATTAAATAANAATCCTTCCAAATATAGGAATTCTATCTTTTCTGCAATAAAACATTAAAATCTATTGAATAATTATCCAATTAATACAAAATATAATTAAATATGAGAATAAAAATAAGATAGAATATATATAAAAATATATTCTATCAAACATCCACACACTGAGTATTTGCACGTTCTCGGCAAATAAAAGAACTAAAAACAAAATCCTAACTAACTAACTAACACCACTTTCGTAGATGGCACGATTGCATTGAGCATATGCAACAAGCCGTTAAACCCCTAGGCAGCCCTAGTAGGACGAGTTTTGTCTCGTGAGGGTTTATAGTGAATCTACCCACAAAGTCCATTTTTTNGATGACACGATTGCATTGAGCATATGCAACAAGCCGTTAAACCCCTAGACAGTCCTAGTACGACGAGTTTTGTCTCGTGACGGTTTATAGTGAATCTACCCATAAAGTCCATTTTTTTCTGCCAAGTCCAAATATATTATCTTTTATTTTTTCTCTTATCTGTATTAGTTTTTATAATATTTGTCAAAAATTTGTTGTAATAGTTGGTAATTTCAAAATTGTCGATGTTAGAAATAAATATTGTTTTACTCTCTGGATAATAGAAACCTTGACTACACTTGTATTTTTTTTTTTACTATGAATAATATAAATTCTGGTTTAAATAAGAAATGCGGACAAGGAGGTGTTAGGTACCAATATCATATTTATTTCGACAACTATCTGATGTATATAATAGGTTGCCTGAAATACAGTATCATTAATTACTTCACGTATCTCATATACCGTAAAAACATGGAAGGCATTTATTGTGTATGTGTATATATAATTAAACACATACATCATATCATATCATATCCTCCGAGTATTGCATTTTTAACTGTTTAGGATGTACTTATTAAAGAAATTAAGGGTTATACACACGTATATGTGTTTAACTTAAATATTCATTTTACTAAAAATTTATAATTACATAATGAATGCACTCGAAGTAAAATATATGTCAATAAAAAGTCATTACAGTTTAGAAAGTCGCGCGATCAGTTGAAAACAATTTCAGTAATTATTTAGAAATATAAGTAGCAAGTGGTCTGTTTTGTAAGCTATATTTATGAATCTAAAATCTATTTGGGCATGTATATAACTATATAAGCTCTCTGATAATGACCTTGGTAGCCTTGTGCAGTAGTGCTCCCCTCGCTCTTGCAGTCCTTTTGTATATGGTTATAGAGAGTTTGGAGAGGCTCTACATTTATATATTTTATAACTAAAATTAATTAATAAAAAGTTCAATTGATGGACGTAGCGAGAAGTTATTGAAAAAACAAGAATATATGCTGATTTGGTCGGATTTACAACTATCTCGGTGCCGGTTATTGTCAGCTGCTTAAAGGAAGTTATTCTTAATTTGAATTCGGAAGATTATTGTTGTTATTAATTAGGAAGTCAAGGATTCTAAATCCGAAGATTATAGTTGTTGTAGCTTAGGATGATATTGTGAATCTGAATATTATTGTTATTGTTATTTGAAGAACATGCTCAATATTTCACGAGTTGTCCTCGACGGGAAATTTTGAAATGATATATATATAGAGAGAGAGTTTCTAAAGCACATTATAGAAAAGTTCTCTATTAGTGCATCATAAATCATGTATTTTATTTATCTTTTTTATAATAAAATTATTGGGATAAAATATTTATATTAAAATAATAATATATACATATTTTCATTTAACTTCAAATAGTGTAGTATCACTTTTATAATAGTATTATTTATTTATATATATTGAATGACATAGATGTATTATAATCTTGTTGTTATAAAGTTTTAGTCCAAATTAATATATTACATGAAAATTTGTAAACTGACTTATTTTGATATGAAATTAACATCCGTGGATTGTTTAAATAATAATTAATTTATTTGATTTTAAACCACACTAATAAATAATTTCTTTATTTTATACTTTAGATACTCTTTTACCTATATGTATATATATTGCTTGAGAGGATATTTAATTATCAAGGTTTAATTCAGAAAGAGTTTCTTCTACACAATGTGGGATGAAACCGGTGATATCATTTTCAGCCACATCAAGTGTAAGGAGACTAGTCAAAATCTGAAATGAAGAAGAGAGTTTTCCATAAAACCTATGTTTGGCAAGTGTATAGATTGGAGAAGTGGTAGAGATCCTAGACACCTTGAAAGACTTCCACGTTCCACCTGAGTTATTTGTCAGGTCTAATGTCCAAGCTTCCAAAGCATGAGGGTAGTCTCCCTGACAATGGTTATTTGCGAGATCAATTACAGATTATCATTGTCCTCATTTAGCAATTTTTGTTCCAGAGAGCAAGTTCTTGGAGTATTCCAAATTCACTAAATTATGTATTCACCCTTAGAAAGCAGAACATTAGCTTGAACTGAATGAAAGTTGCTGAATGGTTAATTTATCCAGATAGACTTATTTGGACTACAAAAAGCTTAAATGCTGAAGGAATCAATTTGATGAATAATAACCAAGAGAAAAAGATGAGCTAGCAGCCATGCTATCAAGTATATTGCTATTAAGTAAAAGACCAAAGTTACTCGATGATAATAATAATAATACAAAATCCTAAGGAACATCAATTTACAAGCATGTTACATCCGAGGAATTGAACCAGCGTAATATACATTCGGCTAACATATTCTCCACTCTCCAAACCATAATCCAGTTTTATAGTTTTGTATATATTATTAAGAATATGATTCTTCCCTTCAACAACTAGCATTAAATACCATCGCTTCGCTCATCTTTATTCACAGGTTACAAATATTCATACATTCATAATAAAAGTACAAATGATTTATAAATATCTGTAAATATGTAACTTGATCATAATTTGTAACACAACCTCAAAATTTGTATCATCATGAAACAGCACGGCTCATTCGAGTTTTTCAAAATTTTCTTCACTGTCGTCTTCTTTCTTTTTTGTCATTTTCTATGTTCTTCTCAATATTCGCCTCTTTTGGACAACAGAACAAAAGCTGAGTTTGCTAATCACACTGCTATATCGGATTTTCGGACAATAAACAGGAGATCATTAGAAGAATGTTCTGATCCGAATCCATAACTTCAAATTGGGGTCAACTCTACAAATTCCAAACTTTCTGATAACGAATTCGTTACAGTTACTATCACTGGAGTTTTACTACCAACAGAAAGTGATTGGGTAGCTATGGTATCCTCGGCACATTCAGAGTAAGACACTGAAACATATTAATAAATGTGATATATTATTACATACTGAGCTATCATTTATTTTTGATGATCATAGACAAACATAGCCTCCAAAAAAGAAGATAAACCTACTTTATTTATATTATCATCACACAGATGATATTTATTTAATATTTTGGTGTTAAACATGCAGAGTGTCAAGCTGCCCATCAAATGAGTGATTACAGTATACTACCACTTCTCTGCCATTATCCTGAGCTCTAACATGTCATGTGAATAAAATAATATTGATAAAAAGTTTGAACCTGATCTTTAAACTATGCACATAAATATTTAAATTTTATAATTACTAGCAAATTAATGGAAAATATATTAATAAGACAAGTGCATGCAGGCACAGTATGTAAGCAGTGATCCAGATTACCTTGGATGCAAGAAGAAGGAATGTAAAAAACGAGATCAAGGGGGCGCTTGTGTTAACAACCTGCAGCGCTTCACTTAAAATCCATGTCATTAACATCAGAACTGATATTGGGTTGGCCTTCTTTTCCGGAGGATTTGTGACACCCTGCATTCTTAAACGATCCACACCCAGGGCTTTCGCAAATCCAAAGATACCATTGTATGGGCATCTTTCCAGCATCGACTCCATAGGAAACTCCGTAAGAATATCTATTAAAAAACTTATAGTTTCATATTTTATATATTATTAAATTTATATTTGAAGCTTAATATTTGACTTGATAATCCAGTGTTTATTTTGATAGCAAATTTACAAATTCGAAAATTGGAACATGACATATATACTCTGCTGACATGGATTTGAATTTAATTCATTGTGTTGCATCATGAATGCAGATGAGGCCATGAGGGTAACCACATTTTCACAAGATGACATGTGTAGTATGTAGATCGATATCGATTATAGAATTGTTTAGAAAATATTAAGAAGAGTTAATTAGATAAACATGATATTAAAACAAAATTGTCTTGTGCAATTTATAAAAAAAGGTTCTGTCCCAAAAAGTCCAGCAAAAGAATTCGGATGGCATGATCCAGGTTACATTCATGACTGGTCTTGAGCCTTCCACTACCTTCTCCTACAGATATGGAAGGTCACTTTTCTAATTTCTCTTTTCCTTTCCTTTGTTTTATTAAGTTAATTCTTTAGCTATCCAGATATGAGTTGTATTCATATTCGCATTATATGGTCGAATCTCTCTGACTTTCTGTACTTGTTTTATTGGTTTTTTTAGTATATGGCTACATATATGCTTCCTTTATATGTGAAAGCTATAAGATCTGAAAATGGTTTACAATCATCCATATTAATAATTAAATAAATGCAGCAACTCAGCTGGTTGGAGTAATAATATAAAGTTCAAGACTCCGCCTGCTGGGGGATCTGATCAAGTCAAATTTCTTGCATTTGGTGACCTGGGCAAGGCTCCTCGTGACCCTTCTCTAGAACACTAAATTCAGGTTAACTAAGCAAAACACAATTAATATGTGTGTGAGTGTGTGTGGTGCATTAATGATATTATCATTATAAATAATTATTTCTGAGTCATGTATATAGCCAGGTTCAATATGGGTAGTGAACGCCCTGGCAAGCGAAGTTTCATCAGGAAATATAAATTCAATATTTCACATCGGGGACATAAGCTATGCAACTGGATTTCTCGTAGAATGGGACTTCTTTCTTCACCTCATTAGTCCCATTGCTTCTCAGCTTTCTTACATGACAGCTATCGGAAACCATGAGAGATACCTAGATAACAGATATAGGATCAGGTTCAGACGAGGGCCAGAGAACTGTAAGTACCAAATGTTCACAAAGTGCAGAACTTATAGCAACGCAGAAAAGAGTGTTGAGCATTTGGTTCTCCGATTCTCATTTTGAGTTTGTTTTCATTTGAACCTGATCCTATATCTATAAATATAGCTGGAGATACTTTCTAGCTACTCCATGCAATACATATATAGAGATTCAGACATTCATTCAACATTACATAAATTGCACACGAGGTTTTATTTGTTATACTCAATTAAAATCTTCTAATGGCTTAATTAAAGAAATTTATAGCAACTTTCAACCTGAAACTTATCTGTCTAATGTCTTTATATAAATCTCAATATGCATATAACTCCACTACAAGAAAAACTGAAACAGACAACGGTTTTCCCCCGTTGTCTGATACCCTGTTTGCCCGTTGAGTATTGAGGCGCCGTCTGATATGCACCTCAGACAACGGTACGTTAACTGTTGTCTGAAAGAGAGCAAGACAACACCTCATGTTCTAGAGACCGTTGTATAACACCTAGAAACAACAACGCTCTGTTGAAAACCACTTGTGTGAAATGAAGTGAGTCAAGTGTATTGAAAATAAAATATGTTGTTGTTCAGGGGTTAAGACAATGGTTCCTTAAATAGAAAGAGTTGTTTTATCTAGTTTTACACAACTATTTATTTAATCAAAACTATTGTTACATAGTTGAGTTCACAAGTGTTTTTAGAAACAAATGCAACACATTAGGGCCTTTCACACAATTATTTCTTATTTCAATAACTATTGTTGTAGTTCTCTATAGATAACGGTTTCATTTTTTTAATGTGTTGTATTTGTTTTATTTACACAACTAGGACAAGAGGAAATATTTTATAGTGTGTGTTGTGTTTTTCAATATTAGACAATGGTTTTGGTACACAAAAAATGGTTTTAAATAATGCCTCCAATCAAATAATGAATCAATATATTTATCAATACAAAAATTTCTAATTGATCTACAATTTTTATATAAAAATTACATACATAACAATCTGAAGGGATTCCCAGCCAAGATAAGTTCTTTGGCCTGCAAGACCGCTTCTTTATATATGTCACTTGACATAGATGAGTTCGTTAGAGAAGGACCAAAGAGAATGTGAATAATTTGATTGAGCCAGCTGCAAGCCTTAACTTGCTCCTCCACACAACCCAAGCAACACCTGCAATCCTGCATAGACAAGACCATACTTATGATCACTCATCATCTCGCTCTTTAAATTCACCTAGTTAAAAATAATACTGTAACTAGATTACGATATTAATTCCTTCTCCTTTTTATTTCCTTTCTAATAACGTTATGGAACATATTAGAGACTAGAAAGATTTGCAATTGATCAAGGTAAGTGTGCTTAAGCTCGTTACATATAGAATGCAGAAGCAGGTCACAGAAACACAGGATAACAATAACATACCTGATGTGCAGCAACTGTTTGTATACCAAGAGAAGTAGCAAAATACACAAGAAGTGCGTAAAATGTCACCTAAAAAACCCATTTTGTATTAGTTGTCACGACATATTATACACAGCAAAAGAAACAAGCAATATCGTCACAAACCTTTGATATCATGGTGACAAACACTGGTGCGGCGAGGCTGTATATATGTTTTAAATGATTGAATGATGGAACAGAGAGAAGATAACCATTATATCCTTTCTTGTTAAGTGCCTCAACCATCATATAAGCTGCAATAACCTAAAGCATATTCAAGTAAATACATTAGAGGAGAAAAAGTTTGCAGTGAAGTGTCTGAAGTGAGTGTGTATCAACATCAATTGCTCAATACTGTAAAACTGGAACATAATGCTTAATCACCATACTTGTGATGCCATTGTTGCCCATGCTGCTCCTGCAATATCATAGCCTAGGAATGTGCATAAGACCACGTCACCAATCCCATTTACAGCGCTGGCAACTGACAAAGCCTTTAAGGGTCCCCAAGAATCTTTCATGCCAAGACTGAACCAGAATAGATGATAACTAGTAAACGTGCCAATCTTGAATCTTCATATATATGAAGACCTGAAAGCTATGAATCTTAAAAATGACAATGTTGTAATTTTACAGTTTTTTTAATGAGATTAGTCATTCTTCAGAGTATAAATGTAATTAATCCTTGAAATGTTTAGGTGCGTTCTTCACTTCTACCAATACTGAATCATACCAAATCTCATGTGCTAACAACACTTGCAGTCCCAAAGAACAGTTTGCAGTAAATGAATACAACAGAAAATACTTTATAGTGCACATTCTCTACCACAGAAATGATATTACAGAAACAGAGCTATGAGTTCGGACCTGGCACTTTAATCACATCAGAAATGCAGTTTGTGTTGCTTTCACGTTCAATTTTTTTCTAATCTAGATTGCACCATCAATTGATAAGATATAATCTAACTGAAAATTAAGGTGAAAGCTGATGGTTATTGTATATATCCATCTGCACATGTAATATCATTACCTCAAACATTGTAATGAAAAACATAGTAACATAAGAGGATCTAATATTAATAGCATGACCATTAAAGAAACTACACATTGAAGAAAAACACCCTGGCCATCTCCCCCTCTCGGTATTTTAAATGACCCAAACTAGAAATGTTCATGGTCAAAGGTTTAACATGTTGTAGATAAGATAGTGTAGCTGATGTAATAGAAAAACAACATAAAATTTAAAGCAAGACATTAACTATTCTATGAAATGAAGAAAAGACCTTCACATATATTGATATTTGATGGTGTAGCATTATACACACCAGTATATATGGTTAAGGCACCAGGATTAACAAGATATATTTTATACACTTGATAGCTAGCCCTTAAGGGACTGGTCTGCAACCTCTTTTTTATCCTTCCCGACTTTAAGCTCTGTAAGTTTCCTATAGTAATCCCCCTTCCTGCACCAAGTGAAAAATGAAATCCTTTCAGAAAACAAGTACAAGAAAACTAAAAAATCAGTTTTACACAAGTCACCAAAGCTATACATCACTTCACCCACATTTTATAGTAAAAAACAGGGGACTCTCCAGCAGGGCAGGAAGAAATAAGATGTTCATCAATTCATATACAAACCATGTTATACTAAAAAATATAGATACATATGAATTAAAATACATATTTCTAATGAAGTCACAACAATACAAATCACTCATCATAATAGTACTAATATTTGTAAAGATAAAGATCCATTAAGTAAATAAAAAAGAAGTATACAGATCCAGAGAGAGATGAGTAACCATCATAACGTTTAGGTTGTTCATCAAGTTTAGCGATGTAGACGAAAGTCTCACGGTCAATGGACAAAGCCACGGTTGTTACTGCTACTTGCTGTGAGATTAAACCAAGTGAAGCCTAAACCAAAGTAGCTCAACTTGCACCCTAATTCACCCTGAAACAAAGATATAAACCATATTAAAGAGAGAAATTGAACAAATCCGAACAAGAAACCAAATGAAGAAGAAACCCCTAATTTAAATAGAAGATATCGATTTGATTGAAGTCGAATGAAATCCTAATCGATTAAAGAAGTGAAGCTCTAATCGATTTGTCAATTTGATTGAGAGACCGTAACCCCAGTTGATTTGAAATTGGTTGCTATGAGTATTTTACGGAGATAGAGTGTTTGGTTGAGAGAGAGAGAGAGCTGTGTATTTTGTTCAAAAAGAAGAGTGAAAATAGTGGCGATATTTTTGGTAAGAAGAGTGAAGAGTGAAGATTGTTAAGAGCAAAAGAGAAATTATAATTTAATCTATTTTAATATGTAAGTTTCAATTTATTTTATATAATTTTAAATATTTTAAAAAATTATATTATTAAAAATGACATATAATCTATTTTAATACGTAAGTTTCAATTTTTTAAAATAAAAACGGATGAATTTTAATACGAATAATATTTAATATAAGTATATAAATTTAGGATATAATCTAAATATAATATTAGAAAAAGGGATAACCAAACCAACTACAAAAAATTCTCAAGTTTGTTTAGAAAAATATAGAATAAGTATTTTAATTTTTAGTGTCATATATTTTTAATTTAATATGGAGTTAATTATAGTCTTATAAAAAAACTCGATGTGTACATCCTAACTTTTAAACATAAAAAGATACTCATAACCCTTCTTTGAATCAAAAAACGTATCTACTTATTACAAGCAAAATCTATATATTTCTACATATACATAATATAAATATATCATTTTAATGATAGTGATATGATTATTTTATATTAATTTTAATATTTTGAATGGTTTATTAATTTTAATTTTTTTATTAAAAATATTATAATTTCAATAACTAGAAAAACATAAAAATCAAATTTAATTTTTTTTAAAAATTTATACATCACTAATACATATAGAGAGGGGAAATTTTATTTATAATCAAGAAAAGGGAGAACTTGTTAAAACATTAAAAAAATAACATTTTAGTATTTATTTGATTTATATAATGAGTCACTATTTTAAATAAATTAATAGTTCAATTAGTAACGGTTAAATTTAGATATTTTAATATTTGGTACAATTATATTAATTATATTATATATAAAATATTTAATAAAAGTATATAAATTTAGGATATAATCTAAATATAATATTAGAAAAAAGGTAAATGAAACCAACTACAAAAAAATCTCAAGTTTGGTTATAAATTTATAGTATAAATATTATTATTTTTAGTGTTATATATTTTTAATTTAATACGGAGCTAATTATAGTATTATAAAAAACCTCAATGTGTACATTCTAACTTTTAAACATAAAAACAAACNAAATATTATTATTTTTAGTGTTATATATTTTTAATTTAATACGGAGCTAATTATAGTATTATAAAAAACCTCAATGTGTACATTCTAATTTTTAAACATAAAAACAAACCCATAACTCATAATATAAATTTGTTACAAAAATTAAAATTTATTAAAAAAAATTACGAAAAAGACAACGGTTTTTACATTTAAAACTGTTGTCTTCATACAACACATAAAACACAATTGCTAAAAAAAAACTGTTGTCTGTTTAACGGTAAAGGACAAAAATTACCTTTTTATAATAAGACAAAAAATGTTTTTAGAAGATTTTTTAATACTTTTGTTAAAAAAAGTACACAAAATAAATTTAAAAATTCTAATTTTTTTTACACATCACAAACATCGAAATATCTTAACATCCGTACGGTTGGATCATCGAAAAAATTAATTTTAATTTAATAAGAAAGAAATTATAGATTTATCATAAACTCAATATCTACTTCTTAACTCGTTCATATAAAATGTATACTCATATTGTTCGAATTACAAAACTATTACTTATTATTAACAAACTATATACATTTATATGTATCCATATTATAAAATTATAAAATTTTAATTTATTTTGTCTTTGTAAAATGAGTTAATATTTTAAATTTTATTTTTTTATAAAAACTTAAACCTGTATTCATAATTTTAATTATAACAACATGCATACATAATATTAAAATAATATTATAATTTTATAATATGGATACATATAAATGTATATAGTTTGTTAATACTAAGTAATAGTTTTGTAATTCGAACAATATGAGTATACATTTTATATGAAGGAGTTAAGAAGTAGATATTGAGTTTATGATAAATCTATAATTTCTTTCTTATTAAATTAAAATTAATTTTTTCGATGATCCAACCGTACGGATGTTAAGATATTTCGATGTTTGTGATGTGTAAAAAAAATTAGAATTTTTAAATTTATTTTGTGTGCTTTTTTTAANTTAGAATTTTTAAAATTATTTTGTGTGCTTTTTTTAACAAAAGTATTAAAAATCTTCTAGAAACATTTTTCGTCTTATTATGAAAAGGTAATTTTCGTCATTTTCTGTGAAACAGATAACAGTTTTCTTAGAAATTGTGTTGTATGAGGTAATTGAAGACAACGGTTTTCCACGTAAAACCGTTATAAAATAAGCACTTGTCTGATTTCAACAATGGTTTTCTACAACATTGTCTGAAGTCTATTCAAATAACGGTTTAATAAAACCGTTGTATAAACCTCTTGCTTTGCACAACACGACATTGAAAAAGCGTTGTCTGATGAGCTCATTCAGACAACAGAATATTGTAGCGTTGTCTGAAAATGTTTTACATAATACCTCACAAAAAACACTTGTCTGATTTCAACAACGGTTTTCTACAGCATTGTCTGAAGTCTATTCAAACAACGGTTTTATAAAACCGTTGTATGGAGCTATTGTTTTGCACAACACGACATATAAAAAGTGTCGTCTGATTGAGTTTTTTAGACAACGGTTTACAAACCGTTGTACAACACATGGATCAGACAACAGTTTTTCGAGGGGGAAAATAAAACATTGTGTGTTAAATTCGGGCAACACTTTTTCGTCCGACCGTTGTCTAATAAGTGTTGTCTGATTGCGATTTTCTTGTAGTGCTCAGGGACTACATAGGCAATGGATCAGTTTACATAACTGCAGATTCAGGTGAAGAATGTGGAGTTCCGTATGAGACTTACTTTCCGATGCCAACATCTGAAAAGGACAAGCCATGGTATTCCATCGAACAAGGAAGTGTTCATTTTACTGTCATTTCAACTGAGCATGACTGGTCAGAAAGCTTCGAACAGGTAATCACTTAATGTTGTTCAGTATTTCCCCATCGAACAGGTAATCACTGAAGTTTGCTTTGAAATTAGAGTGTATAAATAATATTTAGAAAGAAGATATTTATTTAAGAGGATATATAGATATAGCAGGTAGCAGAACCCATTTTACCATTCTACATCCCGAGCCTAATTGCATACTTTTATGTTTTAACTTGATGGTTTAGCCCTTAGGAGATCATCGGTTGCTCTGCCTCGCCTCCTCCTTCTCAATCATGTTATATTTTTCTATGGTCTTGGACTTTTCGAAGAATTAGAAATTCCACCTGCCAAAATTCAATGTACAAGTCCAGTGGTCTGTTTATATGATTTTGCAACCTTCTCATCACTTGCTATTAATATATTATCAAACAATATTCCATCTTGCATTGTCTAAATTTCAGTACTAATAACAGAAATAGGCTGATTAAAATCATGTCTATCGAGCTGAAAGTATGAGTTCTTTATCATTCTTATTTATCATGTGTAAATATTTTCAATTATCTTTATGTTGACAAGTTACTATCTTGAAGATAAACAAAAGAAAATATTGTACGCAAGATCTACTATTTTGGTGTTTATCAACATAGGTTAGAATGAAAGGAATCTGGCATAAAGGCAAGGACCTCAAATTTTTACTTTTTAGTTCAGAACATGAAAATTCATACTCACATTGGAAAAATGGAATTGTAAATGTATGGCAAGATAAATGTATCTCTTTTTACATTTTATTACTGTAAAGTTCTCAACGTAGCTGTGATGTTATGGACCTCTGCTTTGATTGCATCCTACAATCAATTTCCATTATATTTACGCACAGATAATAGTAGTAAAAAATATTATAATTATGAGAATTCAAATGAGGCGCGTGCCTTGCACGGGCTCTAATGCTAGTGGTATCAAACACAACAAATAACATTATGCATTTCATACCTCGTATTTTTTGTTTAATAGTAAAATAGATTAATAATAATAAAAAGATTAAAATTTGATAAAATTTCAAAATTAAAATAAGATTAAAATAATGTGAAGTATACCTTATTTACAAAAAATTAAGTTACAGGCAGAAATTTGAATTTAACTTGAATATGTTGAGATTAAGTCTAATCCAGTACCAGTTATCTTTTTCAAATTTTGTAATTGTATGTATAGTCATGACTAATCTTCAATGCAGACATTGTCCTCTAAATTATGAGAACAATACACCTCAATATAGAGAAAGATCTCTCAAGCAATATATATACATATAGGTAAAAGAGTATCTAAAGTATAAAATAAAGAAATTATTTATTAGTGTGGTTTAAAATCAAATAAATTAATTATTATTTAAACAATCCACAGATGTTAATTTCATATCAAAATAAGTCATTTTACAAATTTTCATGTAATATATTAACTTGGACTAAAACTTTATAACAACAAGATTATAATAGATCTATGTCATTCAATATATATAAATAAATAATACTATTATAAAAGTGATACCACACTATTTGAAGTTTAATGAAAATATGTATATATTATTATTTTGGTATAAATATTTTATCCCAACAATTTTATTATAAAAAAGACAAATAAAATACATGATTTATGATGCACTAATAGAGAACTTTTCTATAGTGTGCTTTAGAAACTCTATCTCTATATATATCATCTCAAAATTTTCCGTCGAGGACAACTCGTGAAATACTGAGCATATTCTTCAAATAACACTAACAATAATATTCAGATTCAGAATATCATCCTAAGCTACAACAACTATAATCTTTGGATTTAGAATCCTTGACTTCCTAATTAATAATAACAATAATCTTCCGAATTCAAATTAAGAATAACTTCCTTTAAGCAGCTGACAATAACCTGTACCGAGATAGTTGTAAATCTGACCAAATAAACTCTGACCCAACAATAACCCATATTAAAATTTAGGCAAAACATAAGCTAATATTTCCTCCTTTTATATATGTTTTCCGACTCGTTAAGATTAAACATTCACACTAAATCTCTTTCTTGATATAAATCTTGTTTCTTTTTCCTCATATTTATTATTGAAATTTATAGGAAGTTTCTCAAAAAATTCTACAATCTTGTAACATTCATAAAAAAAATTAGTCCATCTTGGATGGTTCTTGATGATTCGAAAAGCTCTTTCGGTTTCCAATAACATTCGTTCAAAGTGTTTTATCAAATTATGTATTTAGATCTCATTTTTCAATTTAAAATTTATTTAAGGATATTTTATTTGATTTTTAATTCGTTATAAGTCCGTTTTTGATGACTCGTACCTTGTGGTTACTTTTGAGAGATTTCGTATAACTTTTCATCGTACCTTATTCAAGGATTTCGTAACAACTTTTGATAGATTTCCGGTGATCTGTTAAGGCTAACGATCAACTAATTTATTGAAAATGGGGATTATTTGTGGGGTTGAAATGTGCTTGAGAGTGCTTCCAGTGATCTTAGGTTCCTTTAGGGATTGCTAGAGTGCATATGTTAGGAATATATCCATTTGATGATGTGCAAAATACTAGAACATAGTCTAGCATAATATATACCTATAAAAGAATAGAATAAGTCTTTCTAGTCTCTGACCAATAAATATGATCACAGTCTAATTTTTAATATGGGATGTAATAGACCCTATATATATGTTAATATTGATTTGTACTTAGAAGATTTTCAAAAGGATCAAGACAAGAGTCTAGAATCTTATCAGAGTCTATAGAATCTTATCAGCGTCTATAGAATATCAAAGTCTGGAGGAACACATAGTCTAGAGGCAGATATTAGAGTCTGAAGATTGTCAAAGTCTAAAGCATTGCAGAGTCTGTAAAGTTGACTCTAGTTTTGGAAGGAGGTCATTCATAGAAGGAAAGGTTTTGAGATCAAGGCATAGAAATTGAAGATATCCTATGGGAAGGAAATAGAAACATATACGGAAACTATCAGCTAACAGATAAGAATTTATTCATGATTTGTTGTATATTCTTATATTAGTTGATATTAAGCTCTCTATATAAAGAATTTATGTAATTCATTATAAATTGTCGAATGTTATTAAGAGAACATATAGATAGAGAAAGTTGCTATAATAGCACAAAAAAGCTGCTAGGGTTTGTTTCTGTTAGTTTTGGTGTCCTAGAGACAATACATTATGATAAACAATTAAAGATTATGTTTACTTGATTATTTAATTAAAATTTATTATGTTTTTATTTACTGCGTCATAAATTGAAAGAATAATAAATGTCCTTGGAATATTAATACGTAATATATATCTTTAAGTATGTGACTTAAAAATGAGATTATATGAATAGTATTTTATTCCTAAAATTCCCTAGTCGAGTATTATTATTTAAGGACAATAATAATGCAATAAGACTAGCATGTTTGTTGACTGATGACCACATCTCATTGGTCATAGGTATGGTGATACTAAAGTCAAGAACATAAGTGCATGTCTCAATGCATGGCACTGGACTAACCCGTTGTGAGAATCTACATGTTAATAAGTGTCATAAGTTATTCTCACTGTGATAATGATGTAATGATCCTCTGACTTGAAATCATTATATTTCTATACGAGAATTAATATACTTTGATTACACTCAAAGTTATCTTTAACCGGGTAATGATAAAGGTGGACATTGGGTATGCTATGAATCGTATGAGAAATATGAATGATAGATATAGGATTTAACCCTCCTATTTTAGGAGTGATATTATTGGCCTCTTGATTGAGTGAGACTATAAAATGCATGGCCATGCTCAAATGTTGATTTGATTAATAGTCTACTCATTGATCAAGAAACCCGGATTAAACGTTGAAGATGATGACACGTTACATGCCTTGAGTTTGATCTATAATATAAGGTTAAATGGATTATATAACATTGTACATTACTCACGAAAGGTTTAATTGAATTACCAATTATTATTATTACTTCGATAGCAATGATGTATTACAAGATGCCGCTCATTGTTTATAATTTTATTATTAGAAAATAAAATTATTGCCAACATAATAACAACCTATAGGGTCACACACAAAGAACGTTTAAACGGAGTGTTATTTAAATTATGAATTTAAATACTGTTATTATTATTAATTCGAATTTATTTATTTAATTAATTAAGTGAGACTTGATTAATTATATACATATTAGAATTCGAATTTAATAATAATATAAATCNCGAATTTATTTATTTAATTAATTAAGTGAGACTTGATAAATTATATACATATTAGAATTTGAATTTATTAATAATATAAATCCGAAATCTGAATGGGTTTTAAAAGGTCTAATCAGATTAGGATTTTGGCCCAAGTCCCTCTCTTCCCTATATATATACATAAAGATGTATAGTTTAAGGTTAACAGATTTATAATTTCATTTTTTATAAAACCCTAGCAGCTCTACGTTATTTGAGAGTCTAGAGAAAGAGAGAGACAAAGAGGCAGAAACATGCTAGTACCTAACTCCTGTGGATACCGATAGAGAGCAGATCTTCACGAAGGGCTGCTGTGATTCATCGCTTCTAGACCTCTATAATCATCATAAGGAAAGCTTTAATAAGGTACACATCTGATTCTCCATAATCATCCGCTTATTATACACGGATTCTGCTTTTGGGATTCGTTTTTTTGTATTTATTTTTCGCATTTTTCCGCTGCATGTGTGCCCGAATCCCAACAGTGTCATCCTAGGAGAGTTTGTATCCATTCATCAATAATACAAACATTATTTACTTTTATATTTGTGTTTGTTCTTTGCATAATTAGTAATTTAATTGATATCCATGAAATAGATTTTGCATAGGAAAAAGGAAAACATGAGTATTCAAACCCCCCTCTACTTGTCTTGAGGGGAAAACAATTGGTATTAGAGCCTAATAAAATTGATCAAAGATGTCTAGAAATAAAGTCTAAGATCCCTATATTCAAGATGAATGAGTATATGCATTAGAGAGTCAAAATGCCGCATCACCTGGAAGCTACAGACCCTGACTATCTTGAGAGGATTCATGATGGACCTTTTATACCCTCAAACCTGGTTCCAAAAACTATTGTTGAAGGCAAAACTATGGGTGAACACTTTGTTTAAAAAACCAAAAGTAGAATGGACTAGAGATGACAAGGAAAATGTACTCAAGGATGCAAAAGTAAAAAATATTCCCTTCAACAGTCTAGACTCTGCTCTCACAAACTGTGTGATCTCTTGCAGAACTACACAGGAGATGTGGACCAAGATTGAAGTGCATTGCGAAGGTATCAATGATGTTAAGAAGAATGCAAGGTCTCTCATAATTTAAGAGTATGAATACTTTGAGGCTAAATCTGGAGAATTTATCACTAAGATGTATGATAAATTTATAAAACTCTTGAATGAGATGGCCATACTTGGAAAGGATTATGATAGTGAAGACACAAACACCAAGTTTATCAAGGCCCTTCCAAAAGAATGGGATAACAAGGCAACTGCAATAAGAGAATCTAGGGATTTGGATGAAATCTCTCTAGAAGAATTGTATGATAGACTCAAAACATATGATTATGAGATGTATGATAAATTTATAAAACTGGAGAATTTGAGGCTAAATTTGGAGAATTTATCACTAAGATATATGATAAATTTATAAAACTCTTGAATGAGATGGCTATACTTGAAAAGGATTATGATAGTGAAGGCACAAACACCAAGTTTATCAAGGCCCTTATAGAAGAATGGGATAACAAGGCAACTGCAATAAGAGAATCCAGGGATTTGGATGAAATCTCTCTAGAAGAATTGTTTGGTAGACTCAAAACATATGATTATGAGATGCAACAGAGAAAGAAAAAAAGGCTCATAAGATGAAGTCTGTTACACTCATGATGGAGTCTATGAAAGAACAACAAGAAGAACCCAAATAATTAAACTTAAATGAATAAAAAAGAAGGATAAATCTGTTGTTGAAGCTGAGTCTACTGACATAGACTCTGATTCTGAGATTGACATGAATCAAATGATTGCTATGTTTGCTGAGAATTTCAAAAAGATAGAATTCAATAAAAGAATTGAAATATTTAGCAAGAGACGATCATTCAAGAAGGAGGATCAGAAGGTTGGGAAAAGAAAAAGTACAATCATTAAACTTGACAAGGAGAAAGTCAAGTGCTTTAATTGTGGTATATTTGGGGCATTTTGAAAGTGAGTGCAGAAAAGTCAAAACACAAGGAAAAGGTAAAGCACTCATATCAATTGAAAAAGATTGGGCATAATAAGCATCTCTGAAGATGACATTGATTATGAAAATCTAGCATTGATGGTTGTCTACTCAGAAAAATATGATTACCTCAATAACTCAACATCCTCTAAGTTTCAGGTATCAATTTTCTCCTCAGAATATTTATTAAGGTTAGACTAAGTAAAAAATATAATGGCTAAGTGAAAAATATAATGGCTAATTATATATTACTCACTAATGATAATGAAAGGTTAAATGAAGAAAATTTGACTTTATTTAGTAGGAATAGTTACTTGGAATCTGAGTTCGTCTTAATGGATGAGTATAGAAAAGATTCTAAAAAGTAAAAACATAATCATGCTGAATTACTTAAGGCCTATGACTTTGTTAGAAAACAATTAGAGCAAGAATGTCCTAACTTCATAGTACATACATACTCTGTATAAGGTTCATGAGATTCTTAATGACCAAATTGAAGGTCTAGGCTATGACAAGAGTCAAGGCAAAAGACCTATCACTGAAAATGAAAGCATTAAAACAGAAGTTAGTCAAATTAAATAGACCAAAACTAGGATGAATATTACTCCTATTAAAGTTTTAATTCCTGAGAACGCCCTTGTTTTGTTCAAGGAAGTTAGAGACTCATCTGTTACTCCACATGAAAATGTTAAAATAATAAATGACTCAAAGAAATAAGAGACAAAGAAAAATATGAACATAGGATTCCTATCCAAGTCTAAGTTGAAAGAGAGACTAGAGAACCTGCTAGAGTCTACCAAAATTAGAAGAAACATGAATGGAAAAGAAGGTGTTAATAAAGCTAATATATATTAAAACATTCCTGATGCTCCTAGGAAGAAATGCTTTAGATGTGGAAATCACAATCATTTGTCTCCAGATTGTAAGACTAAGATAGTAAAAAAGTCAGAGTCTAAACCTCCTAAGAGTTTGACAAGTCACTACATGCCACAAAATCCTTGTTTCATAATATATACATGTGTAGAGACTATCACAATCTGTTTTACAATTTCTATGAGCTCAAATCTTCCATTGATAAAAGCTCATATGAAACTGTTAAGACTCAGTCAGAGTCTTAGACAACAAAGGATACAGGTAAATCTAAAGTGAACAATATTAAACCTGTTAATTCAAAAGCTGGTAAGAAGGGATCCAAAAATGTTTGGGTCCTTAAAATATCTAAATAGCTTGTTACTATGCAAGGAATAAAGGATAATGAGGTTACCATAATACTGGATAGTAGATGCTCAAGACATATGATTGGAAAAAAATCCATGCTCAAAGACTTTATGGACAAGGATGGCCCATAAGTTTCCTTTGGAGATGGAAACAAAGGTAGAATACTGGGATATGATAAAATTATTCTTGGAAATATCATCAATGAAGAGGTAGCATTAGTGAGGGATTGAAACATAACTTGAAAATTACTAGTCAACTTAAAGATAGAGGTTGCCATGTAGGTTTTAACAACAAAGAATGCCTTGTGACTTATAAAGAAACATGCATTCTAGTACTCGAAGGTCATAGACATGGTAACATATATGAAGCTAGTTTGAAAGATTGCAAAACTAGTGATATGGCATGTCTCTATAGTAAAGCCTCAATAGAAGAAAGCTGAAAATGGCACAAGTAACTATCTCATCTAAACTTCATGTCACTCAAAAAATGGGTGAAACATAATCATGATAGAGGACTACTTCAAGTTAATTTGGTGCAAGATGGACTATGTGAATCATGTCAACTTGGAAAATAAAGAAGGACATCCTTCAATAGTAAGGACAAAATTTATGAAGTATTTTATTTATTGCATCTTGATATATTTGGTCTAGTTAGTTTTATGTCAATTACCAAAAAGATTTATGCTCTTGTCAATGTAAATGATTTTACTAGGTTTACTTTGGTAGTTTTCTACAAACAAAGGATGAAACCCCACAACTCATTATGGAACATGTCACCTTCTTAGAAAATCAATCAAAGAAAACTGTGAAAATCCTCAGGAGTGATAATGGAACATAGTTCAAAAATTCCATAATGGAGGAGTACTGTGCCACGCACAAAAGGAATCAATCAACAATTCTCAACATTAGATACTCCTCAGTAAAATAGAGTTATGGAAAGGAAGAATAAGATCCTCGTAGAAGCAACTAGAACCATGTTGGTAGAATCTAAACTGTTACTCTATTTCTGGACAGAGGCTGTCAATACAATATATTTTATTCAAAATTGCACACATATCAACATGCATGAGATGACACCCTATGAGATGGTCAAGAACAAGAAGGCAAGTGTGAAACACTTTCACATATTTGGTTGAAAATTCTTTGTGTTGAAAGTGCATCCAGAAAATTTGAGTAAATTTGATATGAAGGCTGATGAAGTTACTTCAGAGTCTAGAGACTCAGAATCATGCTATATAGAGTCCAGCCAGTTTAGGTCTAACTCTTCAGGGTCTGGATAACAAGAGTCTGGAGTATTCTCAGAATCAACTAATATAGGAGGAGACTCATCAAATGAGTTTAGTCCTTCTACAGGGAATGCTACAGATTTAGGGGGAGATTCTAGTTCAAGGAATGATGTTCCACCAGCTAGAAAGTGGGTAATGGATCATACATCTGATTTATTTATTGGTGATCCTGACTGTAGTGTTCAAACTAGAAGAGCTACTCAGAATGAATGTTTGTACAACTATTTTCTTTCAAAGAATGAACCAAATAAAATTGAAGGAAGATCTGAATGAATTTGAAAGGAACATGGTATGGAAACTAGTTCCAACACCCAAGAATAGTTCAATTATTGGTGCAAAGTGGATTTTCATAAGAAACCTTGATGAAAAGGGAACATTGGTGAGAAGCAAAGTCAGATTGGTTGTAAAAGGTTTTTCATAGGAAGAATGCATAGACTATGATGAGACTTTTGCACCTGTAATAAGATTGGAAGCAATCAGAATGTTTCTTGCCTTTGAAACACATTTAAAATTCAAAGTTTATCAAATAGATGTGAATAGTACATTCTTCAATGGGAAACTAGAGGAAGAAGTCTATGGGAACATGCACTTGGATTTGTGGATCCGAAAATTTCCTAATCATGTCTACAGGTCGGACAAAGAAATCTATAGACTAAAGCATGTACCTAGATCATGGTGTGAAAATCTGTTAAAATTTCTACTTGACAATCACTTCACAAGAGGTACCATTGACAAAACTATATTTATTAGAAAACATAAAGATGATAATTTATATGTCCAAATATATGTTGATGATATTATATTTGGTTCTAAAAATGAAAAATTTGTGAAAAGTTTAGTAAATTAATATAGTCTAAATATGAGATGATCATGATGAGAGAATTAAACTTCTTTTGGAACTTCAAGTCAAACATACTGATGAAGGAATTTTTATTATTCAAACAAAATATATTAAAGAACTCTTAAAGAAATTTAATTTGCAAGAATTGCATTTGCCAAAACTGTCATGGAAACTACCACTAAGCTAGACTGTGACCCTAAAGGAAAGAAAGTTGATAACACTAGCTGTAGAGACATGATTGGCTCATGACTACATTTAACTACTAGTAGACTAGATATAATATTTTCAACATGTCTGTATGCAAGATTCCAAGCTGACCTTAGGGAATATCATTTAATTGCTGTGAAAAAAAAATTAGGTATCTCAAATGTTCTCTAAATCTTATTTTGTGGTACACTAAAGACTCTGATTTTTCACTAATGGCTACTCAGACTCTGATTATGCAGGGTGTAAGGTAGACAGGAAAATCACAATAAGTGAATGTCAATTTCTAGGAAATATGTTGACTTCTTGATTTAGTAAGAAATAACAAACTGTCAACTTCTATCGCGGAAGCTCAATATATTAAAGCTGGAAGTTGTTGTGCTCAAATCATGTGGATGAGAAATAAATTATTTGATTATGAACTGAATCTAACCAATATTCATATGTAATGTGATGATACAAGTGCAATAAAAATTGTGGAGGATCCAGTTCAAGATTACAGAACAGAGCATATTAATGTCAGGTATCATTTTATTAGAGAACATATGGAGAATAGTATAGTGAAACTTCATTATGTTCCAGCTAACAAACAGATTGTAGACATTTTAACAAAATCACTTGTTGAAGCTACTTTTCTCAGATTTATGGGTGATTTAGGTATGCTAAATATGTAGCTGCATTTACAATCCAGGCAGTGATGTATGTACTTAGTATATAGGTCCTAATTTTGTCACAAACTATATACCTTTAATGATACTTATTCACTAGATATAATACCTTGATAGAGTTTAAGTTAGACTCTAAGGGTTTTGTAGTCTATGATAATACACATTACTATAGTCTCTAATAGCACCAATCTTTAAAGATTCTGACGGGAGTCTATAGACTCTGAAAATGTTAGAATTCGCGCATGCAAACTCTGATTATTTTTGAACCATTTAAAATGACTAGAAATGAGCGGTAACAGTTACTTTTCACTGGCTACAGACTGTAGACTCGTGTGTAATGTGTATGTATTTTTAACAAAATAGAAAATTACATACATTTTCACTCACTTGTTCAATTGCAATTATTTTTCAAGGAAATTTATTCTCAGAGCTCTCTACAAACCTAATTACTCTTAACCAGAAATATCTCAAAGCTTTTCACTACAAAATTAATGGCAACAACTTCCATTGTTAGAAGGGACCCAAAGCCATAGCCTTCACTTTAGGAGACTTTGAGTTCATGACAACAAATCATGTGGTTGCCCTAGATGACAAGAATGGTGTAGATGCGGACAACTACCTAGTCATGGATTTCCTAGACCAAAGTGCTCTCAGTTGTGTGTTGAAGGCATCTCCTGTTATTCATCAAGAAACTATCTCAGAAGCATGAAGCTTAACCAAGGTTTTTGATCCTACTCAAGAACAACTAGGTAAAATAATGTTCACCTTTGGTACCACTACTTTTGATGTGACTGCTTATTTGATTAATTATATCTTCAAATTACCTGTTAAAACAACATATGATGATACAGCCCCTGATAGTGATATTAGAGATATGTTTAAGTCATTGGGTTACACTGGTAACTTAGATAATATGAGTAAGATTACTAGGCCTTATTTGAGAAAAGAGTGGTCATTCTTTTTTGATCAAATTCCTAGACGCTTTACTGGTAAGTGTAGTGATTTTGATGCACTTACTTTTTTTACTTATCAAATTGGTCATAGTCTCTTTTTTGATAAAGTAATTAACATTGGTGATATGTTTCTTACACAAATGGAAGTAAAATCAAACAATGTGCAAGAGGGGAGAAAAAGGTACATTATCATATATTCATAATACTTCTCCTCAATCACTTCATTCCTGAGTGTCTGTTAAGCTTGCAGATAAATGTTGTGTGCATGCATATAAGCAGCAGAAGAGGATATTATCAGATATTAATAGAATAGATGAAAAAAGATTAGCTTACCTAAAATGACATATCTGCTGGTAATGCAGGTAAAACTCTCTACCTATAACCTTTTGTCTATAAGTTTTCTTTCTTTGGTGGTGAAATGGTATATGATAATGTAATAGAGAGTCCCATTGCACCTACCCAAGCAGCCAAAACTACTTTAAAGAAGCAACCTCATAATATAACTCCCAAAAAGAAACCAACCTTTGGTGCTTCTTAATAAGCACCAGTTGTAAAAAGAAGGAGATTGATACAAACCAAGCTAGTTTATGTGAGTGAGGAAGATGAGTTGGACCCTCTTGAGAAATAAGTTGTAGAGGGGCTTTCTTTATTAAAGGAGAGTACTTGAATCTAGCTAATTAACCAAGTTTGCAGTCTCTCAACAGACTGTAAACTCTATCATACCATAGTATGCACCACATGAAACTCTTCCAGAGTCTATTGTGAAGTCCTTTGAGCAAAAATATAAGAGTTTGAGGAAGGCTTATTCTGCACACATGAACAAAAAAGTGAGGCTATATGACCCTATTTTTCAGGAAACACATGCTCCCAAGGCTCCTACCGGGCCAGACTCTGAAAATTAAAGAGTCACAGTCTAGTCTGCCTTTAGAATCTGATGATGATACATTTTGGGAAGGAATCCTAAAGGAAACAACCAAGATTCTGATTGACTTCACAATCATCCCAAAAGATTAGTGGCTTATATTTCTCTATCCTTTGGTGGATGCAATCTCAGATGTATCGGTTTACCATAAGTAATCTCAAATTATGGAACTATTAAGTACTTATGATGTCCCGAGAAAAAGAATGGAACATGAGTTGTTCATGTCTGCACAAGATGCAGTCTTAAATCTATACAGATACCTCTTCAACTATTCCCTTTCCACTACAATTGTAGGGATCATAGAAGGCAAGATCAATGAAGTTCTCAAAGCACTGGTTATGCTAGAAACTGAAAAAATTAAAATCTAAAAACGTTAAAAAGATCAAAGGTCAAAAAAGGAGATAATCAGAGTGTGTATCTGAGTCGGAGAATGAGGATGAACAACTAGTCTTTGATTATAATGCAATTTGGTAGAATGAGGTTACCTACAAGACAACCATTCAATGGATTTTAAAGTTAAATTCTCTTCCAATGACGATGATTGACTATCTTGTCCACAATATAGGTAGATTGTTTAACAAGTATATCAATTTAAGTTACCAATATAGGTTGGATCAGCTTAAAGGAACTTATTTTTCTAAGGTCAGAATGGAACTAAAGGACATTTTCAACCTCACAAAATCCTAAACACTCAACGGTCTTTATGAAAGGACCTTTCACAATAAAATAGAGGAATTATTAGCAATGAGAGAACAACATGAGGTAGTAGGCAATGAAATGGATTCATGAGAGGGTTCTAATGTACCAGTGGTGAGTAGTAGTAAAGGTGTTCAGCCTACTTCACCCCATACAAGAACTACCTAGTCAGAGGATGGGTGATAGTGGGGTAAGAGAACATGTTAAAAGGCCTTTTTTACTGATTCACACAACAAGTGTTGAGAACCCCAATGATATGGTAGGATAAACTCTGATAAATGCTCAAGAGGAACAACAAACATCTATTGAGGGAGAGTCTTAAACAAAAACATTCAAAGATGATGACATTAAGACTCTAGCTGCTAATGAAGTCACACTGAAACAATTAAAATTTGGAGTAGACCTTGAGACTGGAGTACTAGAGCCAACCGAATCTGAAATTAAAGAAGAGAGTAAAGGTTCTAAGTTTGTTGGTTCTCATCCTTGGTGGAAACCCCTAGCCTTTAGAAGAATGAAGGGATTCCCGTCCATAGGTGGTTCAGGTACTGAAGCACTAAATTTGTCTCTCACCCCCTCTTCTGTAGGTTCGTTGAGTGCACCTTCCACACACAGATCACAAATTCATCTGGTGGATTCTCTAGCTAAGATAGCAGATAGAGGAATTCTGACTTTGATGGATGGTACAACAACTCAACCCGATTATGTTGATTTGAAGTCCAATATTCCACTTCTAGTGATTTCAATCCAAGAAAGACTTCTAGAGTCTACTGGCCTTGATCAATCTAAGGAGGAGTCAGGTCTATAATACCCTCTACAATTTCAGAGTCTATACCTCCATCGGAGTTTACCAAGATTGAGACAAATGATGTCTCATCAATCAATGATTCAAACTCTAAAGATGAAGGGGAATATAATCTGTCATTCTCTTATCAAGATAAAATATTTCCTTAATATTGGGAAACTACAAGTGCCTATGGAATTACAGATAGGGAGACATATGACTGCATCTTGCAAGTCTACTACCATGGTGAAGATACAATGGTGGAGTTGGTGAATCAAAATGCAAATGCAGAGGCTGAGGCTGAGGCAGACAAGGAGAATATTATGAAATAACTTGGCAAAGAAGTTGTTGATGTTTCTCACATTGCAACTAAGTTGGATACCATTGACAAATATACATCTAAGACTACTCTCAAATATGATTTGATGCTGAAGAAAGTGAAATAATTGACAAAACCAATATTAGAGATCCTCGGACTTTGAAGATTGAACAAGAAGCTATTAAGACCTTTGTGTCTACCCTTACCTTCAAGATTCATCAAGTAATTAAAGAATAGGCTAACATTCAATCTCTTTTAGGACAGATTCTTCTTACAATAACTAGTGGGGATGATGTCGAAAAGGGGGTGAAAGTAGAGTTTAGGAGTAATAAGCATGATAGTTGTAAATGGATCAATAAAGGGAAGAAGGAGAGATATGATAGTAATGATAGTCATGGTCCAAGAGGTCCTGGTGGTGTATAAAATCCAGAGTTTGGAAGATTTGCTTCATTAAACCATTCAAGGACTGGACATGAAGAAAAGAAGTCATCAGGGTATAGGAGAGTGAAGGTACCTAGTTACCGGGCTTGCAGTCGTCGGAACAAAGTTTTGAAGTCCAGAAGCAAAAAAGGACTAGGAAAGACCTTTTTACAAGACATTGACAACACCCCCAAATCTTACCTCAGATCCACACTCATTGACAGATAGAAAATTTGAGAAGTTAACACAAGAGTGTCTAATTAAATTGGTTTCTGCTAAGGTTGTGTATCATGGGAGAAAAATGAGGTTGCAAGGAAAGAAGTATGTAACTAAGAAGATCAAATATAAAATGTTGGTATACTTTATGAAGGGAGGATCTATGAAATGGATGAGCATGCCTAATTTTTTCTATTTCAAGATAGTGGGGGAGCTACAGTACATAAGATACTTATTAACCATATATGTAGAGGCCAAAGAAAAGTGTTCTAAGGAAGTCAAGGGATGATTCAAAGACATTAATTTGAAGGTTTCTCTATTCAAGAAAGTAAGTAAGGAGTTATCTAAATTCATCTTTAAATATGTTGATGAAGATGGAAATGATCAAGTCATACCTTTGGAAGCTAAAGAAATAAAACATAACGAAGGCGCTGGTCATTACATCATATTTCAGCCTATAGAAGGAAAGTTAAATGTTCTATTCTTAAAATATTTGAAGGAAATGGAATATGGTGTAGATTAATTAAGAGCAACCAATCATCAAATCTAACGTGAGACTGAAGAATTGTCCACCTTAAAGAATTATATTGGAAAAGCTCTAGCAGATATGGAAGAAAAGACGCTCACTTCATTTATCAATAAAAATCCATCTTTTGAAAGGGTAACAAGTGTATTGTTTATATTTTCTTTATTTCACACGTTTGTAGTTCGTAATATTTTATTCATTGGTTTTGACATCATCAACCTTTGGTCTATGCTTAAATTTTATAAAGCATAAATATGGGGAGATTGTTAGGAATATATTCATTTGATGATGAACAAAATACTAGAACAAAATCTAGCATAAAATACCCCTATAAAAGAATAGAAAAATTCATTCAAGTCTCTAACCAAGTAAATATTATCAGAGTCTAGTTTGTACTATTAGGGATACAATAAACCCTGTACAGGTGTTCATATTGATTTGTACTTAGAAGATTTTCAGAATAATCAAGACTTCGTTGTTGTCATTTCGAAATGTCCGCCTCAACCGCTGTTTCACCTCCCAAAGAGCAAAGCTGGCTTGATGAGCGTAAAAATCTAGAAGCTTATCAGAGTATGGAGGAAGAGAGAGTCTAGAGGACAATAAAGTCTAAAGATTGTCAAAGTCTGAAGCATTGCAGAGTCTATAAAGTTAAGTCCAGTTTTGGAAGGAGGTGATTCAAAGAAATTGAAGATATACTACGGGAAGGAAAAATAAACATATAAGGAAGCTATCAGCTAATACATAGGAATTTATTCCTGCTTTATTGAATATTCTTTTATTAGTTGATAGTTAGCTCTCTATATAAAACTTTATATAATTTATTATAAATTGTCAAATGTTATTAAGAGAACATAGAGATAGAGAGAGTTGTTGTAATATTACAGAGAAGCTGCTAGGATTTGTGTACATCCTATGAGAGTTTGTATTCATTCATCAATAATACAAACAATATTTACTTTCATCTTTGTGTTTGTTCTTTTCATAGTTAGAAATTGAATTGGTATATGTGAAATAGATTTTAAATAGGCAAAAGGAAAACACAAGTATTCAAACCTACTCTACTTGTGTTACTGAGAAAACATCATATGTCTCGATCATCCATCTCAAGATTCCTACGTACCCGTATATATATGATCAAGCTCACGTAATTCTATATGTTAAAGATGCTCAGGAACAATAATACTAGGATCTTAGTCTGAGTTGGTCTCCTTTTCTCCAGAGTCATCCATGAATAAGTTACCTAAACCGAATAGAACTCTAATCCATATTCGGATAGGAGTCTATTTATTGATTAGTGCCCTATTAGAAGTATTCAAGGATCATATATGCCCAAGAAGTACATTCCGACAAGGAATTCATTTTAGTATATTACTTGCTCCTAAAATATATGAGTCTTAATCATATAATAATTCTTCTATTATAAAATGTCTGCGCATAGGAACCTGTACTTGCACAAGTCACAAATATGTTAGTTCGGTGAATCCTCATAGAGGCTCCCCAATACCACTGGATGCTTCCCATGACGCTGTTGAGATGAGATATTTTGTTTCTGAAGGAGGGAAATTGACCTCTAAATAACATGTTTTCTTACAGATTCATGAGGAACCTCTAGATACATATAACCTCTCAATGAACATTTCTATCCAGCCCCATTACTCATATCTCACTCTTATCTTTCATGTTGAACCCATCCTCTAGCCCATACATTGTTCATTAATTAGACTTTATATCCCAATGGACCTAAATCTAATCCATGGAGATTTTGGTTACAACACTATATACATAACATGTCTCATTCACTTGCTCTTCTATAAACTATAGCTAAAACATGATAGAGAATAATTTCGCTTTCCTTTCTAATCAAAATTATGATTCTGATCTTTTAATTTGTATGTCCTTCACTCCTTATGCTTCTCTTTAAGTTTTCATTGTAGATTTAACACCTGTCCAATTTAAAATTGGATCACTCTGAGAATTAACAGATTCTTCCTGCAATTTGTGTTTTTTTTGCAATTTACTTAAAAATGTTAAGTGTATATGTCGTGAACTCCTTCTCATTTGAATTTCTACACTCGTCGATATATTATCTTGATTATCGAACTAGGACTTCTCCATATGGTTAATCAATAACTCCACTTTGCTATACAATGTGATTTCTCGATATAAGACTTTTTTATACATACTTCTCTACATGTAGACATCTAGATAAGGTCACTTCTTGATACATATTAACAACATATTTCTTGACACATTGATTAATTGTCTTCTCGATATAACTGATTTCTAGACTTCTCGATATTGAGACTTCACGAACTATCAAATTTTATACTTCACGATACACTCTTTAAGGTCTAGACTTGTCGGCATAAAACTTCATGATATACTTCACTAGACTTCACTAAATAGCTGTTTTTGGACTTCTCGATATTCGCCTTAGCTAAATTTCTTCATTATGAAATTCTTTATTTTTTTTGGCCTTATTCCTGCTGTTACATGAACAATTGCTTGAAATTTTTCTAGGTCATTTATTTGATGACCATAATATTTATAAATTAAATTACAAGGAATTAAAATGACTGAGAACAAACTACATAATGAACTAAGTCCTAACTTTACCACATAGGTAATTTAGACTATGCTATAGAAAGACAAATTACAAAATATATTGTAGGCTTATATTATCTATACAATCTATATCTAACAATCTCCCTTAATTTGAGAGAAAATTATTTTGAATAAAAATTTACAAGATAACAAGCCTACCTAGTAATAAAAAGAATATAAAAAAAGAATGTAGAGCTTAACTCACTACAAGAAATTTAACTTCTTGCAACGGAATATTCGGTCACTAAAATATCAATTCTGTTGGTAATTTTAGTTGGCAACAGATTTGCCAACAGAATTGATTAGATGGTAAAACCTTTGTCGCTAAATACTTGCAACAGATTATTTTCTGTTAGGAAAATTTAGTGACGGATTAGCATCAACATACCAACATAGATTATTTCTCCTTTGACCAAATTAACTGACGAAAAAACAATAAGTTACTAATGAAAATTCCGTTGATAAATTACTAACGGATTTTCCAACCAAATACTCTATTAGTAAAAGAAAAATTCTGTCAATAGTTCATTACTAAATTTCATTGTAATTCCGTCATTAAACCATTGGAATACAAAATATATATTTAATTTATAAAATATTGTATTCTGTTAGAAGTTTGTTGCCAACATTCAAATAAATTTCTCTTTAATATATAATATATTGTATACCTATTTTGTTTTTATATTTATACAAAAAAGAACAATTGCTAAATTAAAAGAATTAGATAAGTTTCAACATAACATAAAACTGAAATACATTAAAATTAAACTGAATAAACAATGGTCTCACAATTAAATAATCTAAATTGAACTTTTGACATAACATAAACCTAATAACCAAATAACAAAAAATAATAAGTTATCATACTTTATCGCCAGCCTCATTGTAATCCACTAGTCTATGGCAAGTTAGAACATCGGACAATTTGTGAATCTAATATCTTCGCAAAACGATTCTCCATCATTGCCAATCTTTCTTGGTTCTCATCTTGTAAAGCTTTCAATTGTTCTTGTTGATGCTCCTGAATTGCTTTCAACTGATGTTTTTGTTCCTCGTGCATTGCTTTCATTCGGTCTTCCATA
Source organism: Oenanthe javanica (assembly GCA_008931105.1). Lineage (NCBI taxonomy): Eukaryota > Viridiplantae > Streptophyta > Magnoliopsida > Apiales > Apiaceae > Oenanthe > Oenanthe javanica. The sequence continues at coordinate 55,589 of QRFB01001022.1, forward strand.
TCATGTAGCTTAGCTTGCATAATCTGGTGATCTCCATTTTGAAATGGTAAGGTACTGTAGACTGCATTGCTACTACCTTTTACTGGCCCATAAAAGATAGTTTGTGATGACCCGATTCCATATACTTTATTCTTCCTGTTCCTCCCACCAACAGCATCATAATATACTTCAAGCTCGTTAATAGGTTGAGATTCTAGGGAGCCATCTTCTTGCAATACATCTTCACCTGTTCGAATTGGTGGGGCAAGTCTAGTCACTGTCTTTCCCTTGGTAAACCAGTTCTTATTCTTTCGAAATGGATGATCAAGAGGAAGAAATTTTCGATGATTATCAAACCATGTAGGCTTCCCGCCATGCGAAAGATTATAAGAATCATGATCATGAGCACAATGAGGACAAGCTAGATGACCAGCAGTTTTCCATCCGGACAACATTGAATAAGCAGGAAAATCACTAATAGTCCACAATAAAGTAGCTCGCATTTGAAAATTTTGCTTCAAAGAAATATCCCATGTCTCAACTCCAACATCCCACAACATTTTTAATTCAGCAATCAACGGTTGCAGGAAAACATCTATCTTTTGCTTTGAATTTTTTGAACCGGGCACAAGTACAGACATAAACATGTACGGTTCTTTAGAACACATCCACGGGGGTAAGTTATATGGAGTCGCTATAATTGGCCAAGAAGAATATTGTCTACCAGTTTGACCGAATGGTTGAAACCCGTCAGCAGAAAGTCTGAGTCTAACATTTCTTGACTCTGAGGAAAATGAAGGATGCACTCTGTCAAATTGTTTCCACTCATCCGAGTCTGAACAATGATGCATCACATTATCTTCCTGATAATGCTCTCTATGCCATCTCATATAGGATGCAGTAGCTGATGAAGAATACAACCTTTGCAATCTCGGTGCTAATGGAAAATATATCATCCTTTTGATAGCCACTTTTGTTTTCTCTTTAGTAGACTTATTAACTCTAACTTTATATCTCTGCTGGGAACAAAATTTACACGACTCCGTATCAACATCTTTACCCCAATATATCATACATCTATTAACACAACAATCAATATGTTCAGAAGGAAGACTTAATCCTTCTATATGTTTTTTTGTACTGTAAAAGCTATCCAAGAATGAATTGTCTTTTGGTAAAATTCCTTTAAAGAATTGTGATGTCTGATTATAACATGCCTCTGACCAATGATGTTCAGATTTCAGAGTCAACATTTGAGCGATAGCAGACAACTGAGAAGTTTCACATCCATCGTACAATTCTCGTTCTGAAGATTGCAACATATTAAACAATTTTTGTGCTTCTGAATTGGGCATCTCTTCTAAATGATCCGCATCAAAATTTGGACAGGCTGCATCCATTACCATGTTATACATCAAGTTGTTTCCTTCTCCCGAAACATTGGAATAATTTGAAGAAGATTGTTCCGCATTTTCTCTAACAATGTACGGCTCTCCATGTCGATTCCACACATAATAATCTTTTATGAAACCTTTTCTTAACAAGTGCAACTCCACTGTATCCGCATCCCAAAATCTACGATTCTTGCAATTGAAACAAGGGCATTTTATATTTGTTCCGTCCATGGATGATGGTTGTGATTTTACGTGCTTCATAAATTTTTCTAACCCATCAGTAAAAGCAGGATTTAAATATCCTTGACTATCAATTCTTTGATACATCCAATGTCGATCGTCATTCATATTTGTAATATTAATACCTGACAAATAAAATTTTTAATTTATATATAATAAATTCTTAAATATTTAGTAAAACATTTAGTGTAATATTTAAATAATACAAATATATGCAGACATGTAATTGATCTAGTGCAAAGATTAATATATTGAAATTCATTGATCATGGAAGAAGCTCTGATACAGAGGGCTCGGTTCAAACAAACAAGTAAAGATGATCGTACTTTTGAATATGTTATTCTATTTAGACTTATTTTGTAGTAGGATTTAGTCATAATAAATTGAAAATTATTTGTGTTAATTTATATTAATAATAACTAAAAGGTCCACCAATTATTTAATATTATATTAATATTTGATCAATTTTCAAATCATATTATTATGGTTATTATATATGGACTTGACTTGTGATTTTATTTACCTACCTTTTTATTAAATTGTAGATAACATACAATGTAATTTATAGAAATATGTTAAATAAACATAATATCAGATTAGTTTCGCTAGATATAAAAAATATATGCGTGTAATAATTAAAAATGCTCTTTTCCATTTGATGCTATCTAGCAAGAGTTATAGATTTTTTAAATCTTTTTTTCCTTTTTTTAGTTGAGCTATTGATAACAAACATGTCAGTGAAGATAAATAATTTTTTCTTTATTTTATAAAAAATTATTTTATGATATTAAATCATCTAAACACAATAATTTATATTATTATATATAAATTATATATATTAAAATCATGTGTTTAATATTAAACTATTGATTTATTTATTATCATTATAATCATGTAAATTGAATCGAATGCCGAAACACATTTGTAATTTGTACTGCTTTTACTTTACAAGCTAGCTAAGCAGAACATGTTTACCCGAAATTCATGATAGTAGACCAGCTAATTTCTCCACTAACTCACGTGATGGTAGTGGATTAATAGTAGTGGATTAATAGTAGTGTCTTCCTGTCAAGTTATGCATGTCAAAGATTTATTTTATATTTATTGATATAATCTTTATTTTGGTAAAATTATTGACATTAAAATTGAATTATTAGTATGTTTAGATATTATATTTTTAATTATCTTAAAAAAAGTTATTTATTAATTAAATTGTCATATTTTTGCTATGTGAAAAGATCCCTTTAATTCTTAAAAAAGTTAACAAAACTATTTTTTATTTATAATTTCAATTCTTAAGATTATAATAATATTAAAATTTTATTAAATACGTATACATTCATGTGAATCTTTACACGTATAAAAGGGCATATATATATATAGACACATATATTATAACTAATTCACAGTCCGATGGTTTAATAAATATACTGTTTATTCATGTTAAATAATATTTAAAATTATAAATGATATAATAAATTAATTAGCATGCGTAATTATCGTTAAATTTTCTTTTGTCATAATAATAATTATAAACTAATAAACGCATGTCTACAACAATCATACAATCAAACATACGTTATATATTTTTACAATAAAAAATGCAAACACATGCTATACAAATCAACACCAAATTAGAATTATATTTATATAGACATAATGGTGTTCACCTTTTCTAATCCCGTGGTCCTGCGAGTCTCACTACCTCCTGCTTCTAGTTACCATCCAATAGTTTGAAATGAAGCCAAATCCAAGCTTTCTTGTTCACAATGAAGCAACTTAATTTGGAGTTTCAGCTGATGCATGTACGCCTAGTTATATTGTCCAATTAATGAAGTGAAATTTAAGTATTGATATTTGACTGGTGTGCAAATTAACAAGCTGGTTACTCTCATATTTATAGTTATAAAAAGTTAACGTTTATGCTCGATTTTTCTAAAAAGTTGTTATAACAAGAACGATAAGATAAAGATAAACTAAATTTTTTAAAATTTAAACGCTTGCAATCACACTATATCCTATCTTAACAACACGTACACTATAAAATTATACCATAGTTAATATATTTGTTATTTATATTTAATATCTTGTGTAATTAAATTATTATATTTTTAATAAAATGAATTATTTTAATATTTTGTTATTTGCATTTTAATATTTTATGTTTTAAATTTATATTTTTTTGTTCTCTCAAATTTTTATTTTAAATTTGATATTATGTGTATAAATATATTATTATATTTTTTTGTTGTATTAATTGAAATAGAATTAAAATATTTATTATTTTTTCTATATCTTTTAATACTTACATTTTAAAATTTATATATCAATCATGATTATCTCACTACCCCGATAAATGCTTTAAATTAATTATATATGGTAGCGGTTTAGTTACTACTACGTACAAAATTATCAACCGCTTTCCTAACAAACTACTACAAATACAACCTTACCCGTTAGGGACTGAATTTATTTGTTGGTAATTATCTGTTGTTACTCCATCACAACTCTACTGGCAAGTTCTAAGAAATCCGTTAGAAAATTTTTGTTGATAAATTGTCATTAAATCTGTTAGCAATTTTGGCGGTATTTTTTAGCGCCAAAATTTATCATCAAAAAAATTTCATCACTAGTTTTCCATTGCAAAATTGTCACTAAACCGTTACTCATCCCTTAATTAGTTCACACTCTCAAAACGGATGGTAATCCGTCACCAATTAGTGAGAGACTTTTTCCGTCACTAAATTCCGTCAATAAATATAGAGTTTTTTGTAGTGACTGAAGTAGAATAATTTAGACCGTGTCAAGGCCTCTTTCTTGATTTGAATCCCAGTTATAGCATCTATGAACTTCTGTCTAGACATTATCTCTTCAATGAGAATTGATTCTTTTAGTCTTAAGATGAGTTCTTGATAACCACATAAAAAATTAAGTCTGATTTTGATTTTAGCTCCCAACCTTGTGGTGAATTCAATCCTTTCAGGTTTTGTGAATACCATGCATTTCCCTTGAGCCCTAAGGATTTCAGATTGCCTCTTTATTTCTTCTTGTTCTCTCATTCTCTTCTCTTCTCTCTCTCCTTCTATTTTCTTTATGAACCTTTCTTTCCAACTTACTTTCCAAATGATTAACAAACTCTTTTCTCCATATCTTGTGCATATGACAGTTTCTACTGAATAAGCTAATTATTCTGCTTAGATCAATTTGAGAATAAAAATAAGATGCCGATTACTTTCAAACTATGACCATAGAACAAAAATGTAGAATTTTATATGATTAACTTACCTTTATTTTTAAAGATTTTAAAAAAATGAAATTGTGAGTTCGATTGTTTTCTCAAATTGTTTTTAAAATTCATATTTTATGAAAACATCCATTGATTTTTTAAAATAAGTGTAATTCGATTGGTTAGTTGCCGAGTTATTTAGT
>QRFB01001022.1:61522-74410 GCA_008931105.1 Oenanthe javanica
AAGGTTATAAGGAGTTTGTATGTAAATACTAATGGCAATTTTGTTATTTTAAAGTTTACCTCTTGTAATTACAAATATGCCCTTGTGCATTTGTATGAAAATTTCTTTTAACCTCAGGTAGTTACCTAAGGTCACCCTCAGGAATATGAAGCCCTATATATATATATATATATATATATATATATGTATATATATATATGTATGTATGTATTTTGAATATAGGTGATTATAGATTGTTTAAAATTGTATTTATAAAATTAACATAATTTTGCATTAAATTTACGAAATCACTAATATTATAAAGTGAAATATTAGTTATTCAATAAAATTGTTCTTTTTTAAAATATAATATTACTAAATATTTTTTAATGCAAAATATTATAATATAAAAAATGAAAACAAATATTAAACCATATTTTAATATGAACTATTATAAAATAAATTATAATAATATAAAAATAATAGCACACACGAGGGTTTTGAAGCTTGTGTTTGACATCATACATTGCTATCTACACACATGTACACGTTCTTTTTAGAATATCATTTGTTTGTTTCGTACCTGCCGGACGTTTCTACAGTCGCGGGTTATATACCCCCTCAAGTCTCAACTTTAAAAGAAAATTTTTGTCTTGATAAATTACAAATCATAGATAATTAATAAGGTAGAGTATAATATAAAACAAGTGTAAACTTAATATATATCAAAGTGCAGTTTTTATTGAACTTTTTTACTTTCTCTGTCCCATAAATCTTGTTTCAGTTTAATTTTTCAAAGTCAAATTAATCTAATTTTAATAAATAATTAAAAAATAATAATTTATTATTTTTTAAATCTGCAAATTGATTCATAAAATAGGATAATAAAGTTTTTTATGATATTGTTTAGAAATATATATATTATTATTTAATATATTTTATTTTTTAGTCAAAAATGATTAATTTGACTTTGAAAAGTAGACACAATACATGGGACGGAAGGACTAGTATATATATGGGTCATGATCCCTCACATGCGATTATTAGAACCATCTTTTCTCCCTTCTGAACCGCCAAAAAAATTAACACGTGAAATTTTTACCGCGAAAAGAATTAACACGTCAAGTTTTTGGAAATTGAGGAAGCCACGTCATCTATCCTCATGTTGATGGTCGTTTCAATGAAACTAGCTTTTTAGGTAATCCTGGTTTATGTGGAAAACCACTGGCTAATGTTTGTCCAGTTGCTCCTCAAAAGAAATCTAACTCATTGGCTCGGTATCTTATATACTGTGGCATAGCCATTATTGTCTTAATTGTGATACTTCATATTAGCTACAAGGTGACCATGAATGTCAGATCTGAAAACAAGAAGGCCACTGCAGTTAAAGTTGCTGATACGAAGATCCGAATTTTCAGTGACGTCTGCTGAAAGTGGAACGGCTTCATCGTCACTTTCAACTCTTTCTAATCCAGATGTAAAAGGGATGAAATTTGAGGATTTGCTCCGATCTCCAGCAGAATTGCTTGGTCGAGGAAAACATGGAAGCACGTACAAGGTCACACCTAATTCCGGATTGATCCTAGCCGTTAAAAGGATCAAGGATTGGGGTATATCTGCAGAGGATTTCAAGAAAAGAATGCAGAGAATAGGCCAAGTGACACATCCAAAGGTTCTTCCAGTTCATGCCTACTATTGTTCCAAGCAAGAGAAGCTCTTGGTCTATGATTACCAGCACAATGGAAGTCTCTTAAGCCTTCTACAAAGTCATTCACATTCTCATCTCTCAAAACACACTTAACTATCATTTTCTTATGTAAATTAATAGAATAACTATATGCACAAACACTCAATTCACATTTTTACATTTCAGGATCCCAGAATGGACAAATATTTGATTGGGGAAGCAGACTCAACATTTCAGCTACCATTGCTGAATCTTTAGCATTCGTGCATGACAAGCATCATGCAGACGGGATTGCTCATGGCAATATCCTCCAACATATTAATGAACGACAAAATGGATCCATGCATCAGTGAATATGGACTAATGGTGGTTGAAAATCATATCCAGGCCAACAATTTAAAACTCGTTGATCCTACTGGTGGCCGCGCATATGCTACTTTCAAAGTAGACATCTATGCTTTCGGTGTGATCCTTCTCGAGCTATTAACAGGAAGATTAGTTCAGAATACAGGATTCGATTTGGATAAATGGGTGCATTCAGTTGTCAAAGAAGAATGGACAGTTGAAGTGTTTGATAAGTCACTCACTTCTGAAGGTGCATATGAAGAGAGCCTGGTAACTTTGTTGCAAGTAGCTTTGAAGTGCACAAATGCATCTCCAGATGATAGGCCAAGTATTAAAGAAGTTGTGGAAATGATTAACTCTCTAAAGGAACAGGAAGAGGGATCTAGCTCTTAATACACATGATTTAAGTTTAATACTGTAAAGTTTGCATTACATTTCAAAGACAATTACAGTGCAACATTTGATACATTCTTGATTAGCAATTATTTGTTTTCATTAAAATTAGTAACTGGATGATTGAATGGAAATTCTTTTACGAATAACCCAGCTTTGGTTTTAAAAATTTTGAAGTCCCCATTAAAAAAATTTGAGAATAAAAAGAAAAGATAATCCCATAATTTTACATTTTTAGTTCTATTATCAGCTTGATCAATAAATTAAATATATTATAAAATTTGATATAAAATTTTAAAAATATTATTAAAAACTTTATTTAATCTGTTTTAATAAATAATTTGTAAATTTATAAAATTATAAAAAAATTATTATGCCATAATTTTGGCATAGTCNCAAATTATTATGTCATATTTTTGGCATAGTCTTTTAATTCTTTTAAATTCTATATTAATTTCAATAATGATTAATAATTTAATCTGTAAGTTATTCTCTATATGAAATTCGAAAAACATCAACCTCAACGAATAAGTCGCGAAAAATATTCCCTTCAAATTAGGTACATATTACAACGCGAAAATTATATCAAATCAATCAATTAATTCTCATATCTAACAAAATATATCACTAAAATCTTTTAGGAATATATTTAAATATCCTGTTACAAAAAAAATTGATTCTATATAAATACGTACACAAATATCTTGATAAAATGAATTCAATATATCAGATAAATCGAAAAATTTTCTAAGTACAACCTAACTCTTTTATGAACCCTAATTTCCATTAACAAATACGAGTATATTATTATTATTACTTTATTATTTTAGCACACCAAACTCTGTTGTTATTAAAATCTCCCAACAACATAAATAATTCTTAATTTATAATTAAATTTAGGTTAATTTGAGTTCACAAAAATTTTCCGTATTAATAGTATCTCGGAGTATAAATGGTCGTGAATCGCTTATAAGTTATAAGACCTTCTCCGATGCAAGCCTAAGTGCTACATTGGATAGCATGAAGTGGATCCAACTACTAACTAATGCATTGGAGTAAAATTATGGCTAGGTTGGAGCCCGGTGCCTATCGCCAACTCCCTTTTTTTGCTTCTTTTTTCTTGTTTTTAGCTTAACATGACAGTTTTACTTTATTCACTATTAACTCTAATTTCTACACACAATTCTATGTTTGCTGCCTGAATTTCTAACATAAATATTAACGTTAGTAATTTTAAAAAGTATAACATTCAAATATTTTTTCACTATAAATACTTAATTCACTCTTCATATTTTTTCACATTTCTTTCTCTTCAAAAATTGTGCTTATATTTTTTTACCTACAAAAAAATGGATCCAAACAATTATTCATCTTCAAATCCACAAAATCCCAACCCGCAAAATTCTCAATTCTCAATTCTCGAATACTCAATATTCATATTCATTTTTAAATTCTTATTTTCCGTATGTCCAAAATCCAAAAATTAATAATTCTCCATTCTCAACCCCAAAAAATTTAAATTATCTGATAACATATTCGTTTCAGCATCATCTTATAACTCATTTTCGTCATTTACAATCACCACCAAAGTATACATATGGATTACAATTGTGTAGAGGCTGTAGAAATTATTGAAGAGTTATTACAAGACAATTCAATGGAAGAATGTCGCCTACAACTCTTTAATCAACTTTATGAAGAAGGCTCATTATCAATGCAACGAAGAAGGGTGATAAGCAGAGACCGTGAAGTAACCCACGATCGTTCAGTGAAGGATTATTTTTCAGAAAATCCAGCATATCCTCTTGAGACATTTCGAAGAAGGTATATAATGGGAAGACACATATTTCTTCGTATTGTGAATGCTCTTTCAAATTTTGATCCATATTTTCAGAAAATGGTTGATGCATTGGGAAGAAAAGGTCTATCACCTTTATAAAAATGTACGGCGGTCATGCGGATGTTGGCATATGGAATATCTGTTAATGCTGTTGATGATTATGGGGGTATTGGTGAGTCAACTGCGATTGAATGCTTGAAAAAATTTGTCACTAATGTTATTTTGATATTTGAGAATAAGTACTTGTTAAAATCAAACTCAAATGATGTACAATGCCTACTAAAGATGGGTGAGGATTCCGGATTGAATGCATGGAAATGAATGTTCATGAGTGGCCATAAAGGAGTTTTGACAATTTTACTTGAAACAGTTGCTACATCAGACCTATGAATATGACATGCATTTTTTGGAGTTGCCGGATCTAACAATGATATAAATGTGTTAGATCGGTCACTAGTATTTGATGAATTGCTAAAAGGTGTTTGCTCCTGAAGTGAATTACAATGTTAACGGTAACGACTATAATATGAGATACTATTTAACTCATGGAATATATCTTGAATGGGTAACCTTTGTTAAAACGATTCCACGTCCTCAAGGCGATAAGAGGAGACTATTTTTAAAATATCAAGAAGGCCAACGAAAGATGTATAACGAATTTTTGGGGTGTTACAATCACGATTCGCAATTATATGCGGTCTAGCACGATCTTGGGATAAATGAGATCTCTCTAAAATCATGAGAGCATGTATCATATTACATAATATGATTGTCGAGGATGAGAGAGACACACATGCCACTCCATTTGGTCCTCTACCAACTTACGATGATGCAACAAATGGTTTATCACAACCGAATTTAGAGAAAGAACCATTTGCCTCTTATGAATGGTATATTCAAAATAATGTTCGAATTCGTGACAGACACAGGCATTTGTCAACTACAAGCTGACTTGATTGAGCATATCACATAGTTTCATAATAATCATTAATTTATTTAATATGTAATGTTTTTAATTATATATTTTTTGTATTCTTGTAATGTATTTTTTTATTATGTAATTCAATTTAATTGTGAAATTTTTTAATTATATAGTTTTTATTTTAAAATAATTATTTATTTAATCGAGTTTTTATTTATAAAAATATAATATAAATAAGTGTGGGGTCAGTTAGTACTTGTTTTTAGGCTTGCATTGAAGCATCCTAGCCACTTTTATGTCAGAACCAACTTCTGTATATTTGACATGCTTGTGGACACTAAAAAAGTTGGCCACGGACTTTGCCATTGGAGAAGGTTTAAGACTATCTACAATGATAGCCAATTATTTGCATAGAACCGCGTGAAATAGAAACTGACCTGCCCATTTTAAAAATCAAGCGCTATAACAATTTAAGAGAAGTGGGCATGCCCACGAGGGTGGCCATGACGACTTGGTGCACAATTATTTTTTATTATTTATTTATCTGACATCACTGCTATATTAACATTAGTACATAAACGTTAGAAAATTAATAAGTAATGTATATATTTATAACAAATATATTTTACTCCTATATATACCATATTATCATATCCCATTATTTATACTTTCTACTTCATAACAATTTTAATTTTTCTCTCTCAAAAAATGAATTCAAATTTAATTCTTTCTCGTGTGATGTTTTTAATGTAATATTTTCTCATGTATTTTTTTAGTAATATGATGCATTTTAATTATGAGATATGTTTTTATTTTAATAATATTTTTAAAAAAATTTAATCATTTTAATTTGAATTATTAAAATTTAAATATTTTTAAAATAAATTAAAATTGAATTATAAAATATCACATAATTATTGTTATAATATAATAAGAATAAATTAGATCCAATAAAATGTGGCAAATGGGGGTAGCATGAGATGAGTTTGACCACTTTTTAGTTGTGGTCACTTTACAAAGAGGTGGATAAAATGAGTCCTAAAAAAGTAGAAAATGGGTTCTTCTCATTGTAGATGGTCTAAGAGCATCAGTAGTGGGGTGACCTGCCCCTCTCACTTTTTTTATACATGTAATTGTGCCACATTGGTTTAAGAAAGGGCATGACAAACCTATTCCGATGCATGTCCTTCTTTTATAAATTTTTTATATATTAAATTTTAATATAGATAATATAAAATATAAGAAAGTGGTTATTAATCGTTGGTTAACTATAAATAATATAAAATATAAAAAAGTGGTAAGGAGAGATAATGCCCTCCGCATATATCACTCCTCTTTTTTCCACGCCAAATCCAATGTTATATTCAACTGAACTGTACACTTTTTATATTCTGAAAGAGAACCCCACTAGAGGTGCGGTAAGGACCGCAACCCTTCAATAAATACATATAAACAACTTTCAAGAAAAAAACCCTCAAAACAATGTGATATCCTAGGCCTTGGGACCTGTTTGGCTGCCTCCCCTCAATAAGCAATCAAAAATTAGCATTTTTTCAAATAACCCAAACGGGCCCTTACACCATCAGCAGATCGTTATTACTAACCTTCAAAACCCTCTGTACCGACAAAACCCCAATGTGATCTCTTCTCTTCTATACACACGCACACACACTCTCAAACCTATATATACAGACAGTTTGTTTACAATCTTTCTCTGGAATGGGTGTTGAAGAACGACCCACATTGTCAATAAAATTTTCAAACATCCCCAGAACCACCACAGCCCATGAAATTCTTGATTTTTTTGAATCAAGAATTGGTAAAGACTCAGTCTTTGCCTGTGAAATCTTCTCAGAACACAAAAACTGGAAGTCTAGAGACTCTGGTAGAGTCCAATTTGAGACCCCAGATGATAAATTCAATGCTTTGAGTTTATACTCACAAGGGCACCTTGTTTTCAAGAATCATAATATTTGTGTGAATTCTTCGTTTGAGGATGTTATTATTCGACCCGTCGAGGTTTCGAGTAGGATTGAGAATGGGGTCTTGAGTGCTGGCATCATGGGGTGTGGTGATGGTGGGAGTGAGTGTTTGTGTGTTTTGGAGAAGTGGAGGAGTGTGAGAGCTTGGGTTATGCCTGAGAGAATGTGTTGTGAATTTTGGGTGGAGTGTGATGGGGTTGGTTATAAGTTGGAGGTTTTGTTTGGTGATGTTTTGGAGGTTTCAAGTTGTTGTTTGAATGGTACGGTGGAGCCTAATGGGGTGCTCTTGACTGTAAGTATGTTGATCCTATTATTTATTTTACGAGTTTTTTGTGGATGAAAATTTTGATTATTTTGTTGTGTCTGGTGGTGTTTTCCTTTTATGTGTTGTAATATCCCGTATATTTATATAAATATATTATCTTTTTTTTTGGGCCCCTGTATTAATTTTTATACTAGTCCAGCAATTATATAATATAACCCAATAATAATATTAGCCCATTAGTAACATAAACCCTAATTCAAATATACGTTTCTTATTCTCCATATCAGAGATATCAGTTTCACCATTGAATCTTGGGGAAGAAAAAGATAAACGTGTGCAACGCTTACGAGTAGTCTGATAGAGATGAGATTATACCTTGCCTATTGCTTTTGTGTAAGTTCTTAATTGTGATAAGGTACGGATTTCGCCTTCTTTTTCAACACTTCTGAAATCTCTCGAATTAAGATTTGGGTTCTGTTGCAATACATGGGGTATACATGTTAGTTGTATAATTTTCAGATTTGGGGTTGTATTTTGTATTGGTCATAACTCCTTCGTTACAAATCCGAATTGGGTAAAGTCAATTAATATAAGAAGCTAATAGAACCCTCTATATTTGTATAATGAAATCAGACTATGTTTGGAATTGCCAACATAGGGTAAAAACCACTTTTGTAAAATCTGGACAGATTCGCTGTTACGACTTGTTTTGCCTATAGTTTCTTCGTTATAAGTCCGAATTAATCGAGTTTAGTCAATACGGAAACATCATGAAAATATCTATGTTTTTGTAGCTATGCTCAGAGACAGTTTTGGTTGTTTTCATGGGGTAAAAACTGTTTTAAAGAATCCTGGACAGATTTATTGTTACGTTTTGTTTTGCTCATAACGTGTTCGTTATAAGTCCGTTTTGCATGAATTTGGTCAATTTAGAAAGCTCTTAAAGTCCTCTGTATTTTCTTGGTTATCATGTCCAGCTAAATCAGTTGACATCTTAAGTTCAAAACTATTTTATAAATCTGCCCTGTTTTATGTTTTGCTCATACCTTACTCGTTTTGCATTCGTTTTCCATCAAATTATACAATTTTGAAAGCTCTTAAAACCCTCTTAATGAATTAGGTGGAATCATGTTTAAAGTCATCCTTTATAGTGGTGTAATTTGTCTTTTAAATTTTCTAGACAGCAGGGGTGTTAGTTTGGCAACCCTAAAGTGTTTTGGCCATAACTTATTCGTTATAATTCTGTTTTTCGAGAGTTTCGTCAATTTAGAAAGCTTATTAAATTATCTATAATATTTAGTTGATATCAAGCTCAAATTTTGTTAATGTACCAGTGGTATTTGAGTTCTAAGTTCTGCCCCTAAATATTCAATTGTGATTGAGATTTGTTTTAGTGTTCGTCATGGACAACACTTCAGAAATTTTATACCGAGTATAACCACCTGTGGGGGTACCACAGGCATGTCATTGTGGCACTAATGACGTGACACCATCGTGGCGGTGTGATTAGTCACGACGTCTCCTTTTGTTCAGAATTATATGTAGCTCGTGGGTGAGCTTCAGCTAGCTTCAGTTTAGCTCGTGGGTGAGCTTCAGTTAATATTTGTAGGAGGCGTATGGGTCGACCCTAGAATATTTGTTCAGTGATATTCAGTTAGTAGATGAAGTTGTTTGTGCCATACACTCATTCTACTTTTGTTATACAATTGGATTCTGCAGGTCCATTGTATGTGCCTACGTGGCTTTGTTGTCAATATGACATGAGGTTATAATAACCTTCTGATGTGTGAATAAATTTGATGATTCGGTATATTTGCTCAGTTAGTCATTTGATTATTCAGTTGATTTGATTCGGTTAAGTATTCACTTCTTTTGATACATCTTTATTTGAGCTCTCCTATCTTCATCTTACATTTGCATTTCGTTCTTTAATATTGTTGTTGAGTTGTGATTATTCAGAGCATATAAATATATTCGATTCGTTTGTATTCATCCGTACTGGGCATTTGGCTCACGCCGTTTCTTTCTTCACGGCAGGTTTTCAGGGGGATCATGGGAATGTGTGATGAGAGATGTCTTGTCCTTCTTCCTAGATGACGCTATGGACTCAGCTTATTTTTAGTATTTCATTTTCAAAGTAGTGCAATGGAGTTTCATTGTAACTTGTGCCACAGTGACTTTACTAGAAGTTGTTTAAGTCAAAGATTTATTTGGGGTTTGAAAATATTTTGAATTGTGGAGTTTTCAGAATAAATTCAGTTGTCATGATATATTTTGGCGATTTATGGTATTTTTGATATATTCGAAATAGGGGTGTTACAGATATGGTATCAGAGCTTAGGTTCTTTCTTGTAGAAAACCTATTTAGGTTGACCTGTGAGTTTGGGTAGGTATTAGGATGGGTATTGTTTTTAAGATTTATTCGGTTATCTTTATTTGATACATATTCTACTATTGTGTTATTTATAAACTACTTTAACTTATCTCTTTACTTGTGAAATGCATTCATATATTTATTTCATAGTTTGGATCATTTTTTTATGTGAAACTTTTGTGACGTTTTGTTTCATTTCGACTCACTAAATTATTTCTTCATCTTCTGTTAGGTCTTTGTGATCGAATCCTTTTACTCTAATATGTTGTTCTGCTATAATTTTTATTATCATCGAGAGTGTTTGAAAGTTATAGCAGTATGAGAATCATAAGGAAAACTTGTCTTCAGTGGTGATTGGTGATGCATGTCCTTGATACTATCCAGGTCCTTGATACTATCCAGGGTATAGACCCGTTAAGCTAATATCGTGTAAAATTTCATTGACAGAATATACAAATATAATTGGAGATGTAAATTTAATTTTCTTCCTTTAGATTTTTACGTGAGGGTAGTATTAAGAATTAGATTATATTTATAAACGACATAACTGTTGGTTAAGGATTGTGTTAGTTGTTAAAAGTTTAGCTAAGGATGTGATAAACTACGTGTCAAGGGTTATCCGATTGTTAATGGGTTAGATGTATTTGCTAAAGAGCGATTCTGTTTGCCATATTGATAAAGTTAAAGTCGACTGTCATTTGGAGGGAAATACCAAGAGATGTAAGCTACGTGTGGAAATAACTATAGAAGAAGATGTCATATAAACATGGTCTTGATGAGGGTTTTCAAATGTATCTTATCATAAAAAGGTTATCTTGGTAATTTAATTGACTAAGGAGAATAATTATGATAATATTATTAATCAAATGTTGAGATTTGTTCGGTTGGCTGGCTCAGAGGATTATAAAGACCTTACTACAACAAGAATGATAATTTTAATATGGGCTAGGGGAATACCATGATTTTCGTTGGAGATTAAGAATTGGTATTGTTTTAGATTGCACAATGAATTTTATGAGGTTTAAATTTTTTTGAGGAGATGAGTACCTGTTTTGCAACACAAGAAAATAACTCATGTGGGGTTGAGACCTAATCTCATGGAGCACTTTATTTCAGTTATATAGAAAGGGATTGTTAGATATAGCTTAAGAATTAAGATATAGAGAATGAGCTTATACTTTTTAGGACAGATAGATTTAAAATTTAAATACCACTAGTTACAGGTAAGAGTTAAAAATATTTAAAAGGCATCATTTTGCAGTTCATATGACCATATTATAAGTTACTTATGATGTCATTTGGGATAAAGAATGAGCTAGAAATATTTGTGGATTTAATGAATCAGGTCTTCCACGATTGTCGGGATCTCTTTTTGGGCTTTATTGATGATACCTTGTTATACTTTAAGATTAAGGCAGAGCATGAGAAGAATTTGTGTATTGTACGTGAAACTTTACAAAAAAATATGTTATTTGTTCAACTTTTGAAGTGTGAATTCTGGTTGGAGCATGTTATACTTTTTGGGCATATTGTACTTGGTAAAGGGTTGAAGTGGATCTTGTGAAAGTTGATGTTATCACTTATTTACCAAAGCCTTATATTATAATATTTGTAAGTTGTTACATGGGTTTGACGATCTACTATAGAAGTTAATTTTTTTTTTAAAATTATTTTCTTCAATAGTTTTATTAGTGACCCAACTAATAAAAATGGGTTGACGTTCAAGTATAAGGAGAATTGTATTAGGAGTTTGTAAGAGTTAATGAAGAAGTTGGAGTTGGCTCAAATAATTATTTTAACATTAGAGAAAAACAGTATTTCGGTTTATAGTGGTACTTCTAAAAGGTGCTTGATGGTAGTTTTGTGCATTATGAGAAAATCAGTTTATATGGTTTTAGGCAACTTAAGTAGTATGAGGTAAACGCATGACTTCAGAGTTAGCAATATGGGTAATTGCTTTAAAAGTTTAAGAGGCATTATATTTATTGAGTGATCATTGATATATTTACCGATTGGAAGAGTCACAAGTGCATTTTTTTNGACTTCAGAGTTAGCAATATGGGTAATTGCTTTAAAAGTTTAAGAGGCATTATATTTATTGAGTAATCATTGATATATTTATCGATTGGAAGAGTCACAGGTGCATTTTTTCCTTAAAAGGAGCTTAATATAGGCTAAGGAGTTGACTTAAAATTTTTAAAAATTAGATACTAGAATTCAATATCATTCGAGGAATTTGAATATAGTTGTAGATAATAGTGATAACTTGGAAGGTGTTGTATCTTGTATTATTCATTTGCATCTAGTTTTAGATTTGAAGAGCTTAGGTGTGGAGTAGTTGTTGGAAGAGAAGGTAAAAATAGAGTAATTTAATGGTGCAATAAAAATTTGGTTTTAAAATGTAAAGGAAGGTTAGAAGAATGATCTAAGATTGCAAGCTATTAAATTGAAGATGGAAAATAGTAAGCACATAAAATTTTGTGTGATGATCAGGGTGTGATATAGTTGGGTAGTAAATTTTGTAGAATCAATAATTAGTGAAACAAGTTTGATCGAGGCTAAAGTTCTTTGTTCTCTATTGATGTAGAGATTCGAAGAAGCAAATTTGATGGAGTGGGATGAAGGGAGATATAGTAGAATTTGTGAGTATTTGTCTTACCTGCCAACAAGTAAATATAGAACAATAAACACTTAGTGGACTATTAAAGTACTTGGATATTTCATACTGGAAGTGGGGAAGCATTACTATTATTATGTGACTCGGTTGTCAAGAACTTTTAGAAAGAATGATGTCATATGGGTCGGGGTCTATCAAATCATGTCTTACTTCTTAGGAAGAGTACTTTACTTCATGATTTAGAATAATTTTTATGTATCGGGATATTGTTAGAATTCATTATGTGGATGTTCCGATAGTTTCCAACAAAGATACAAGGTTTAAATCGCAGTTTTAAAAAGGAGTTCATTNCAGGAAGAGTACTTTACTTCATGATTTAGAATAATTTTTATGTAGCGGGATATTGTTAGAATTCATTATATGGATGTTCTGATAGTTTCCAACAAAGATACAAGGTTTAAATCGCAGTTTTAAAAAGGAGTTC